>JAUZND010000321.1:0-35543 GCA_034780555.1 Coelogynopora nodosa | reverse complement strand
GATGAACGGCCAGGGAAGGACTGATGTCCCAGGCGAGACGGGCGTACTCCTTCCAGTTGCGCTCCTTGACCATGGGGTTCTGCCGCCAGTAATCAATCTGCTGCTCACCGATGAACATCAACTCCGGCTTGTTGAGGGCGTTGGACCACACCGTCATCCGCTCGATCTCGTTGGCCTTCACGTGGAGGGAGGGAGGGGGGAGTCCTTTGCTTTATTATAATGACAGGTGTTTTTGTACTTTCTCATGTTTTATTATTTCATAAATTAGAATTTAATTTTTATTATAACGGTAAGAATGTCGAATTAACAGCTGACAATGTTGGGTGTAAAACGTTTTCTACGAAAAGAATGGATGTTTGTTTAATAAAATAGAAACAAAAAAGTATACTGTTGTTAGTATTCTTTCATTTCAGTATTATGTTTTTATCGATGATAGATTATTTTGGGATTAGTTTACATAAAAAGTAACGCGGAAAGGAACAAGAATATCCAATAACATGCTATTTGTTCTACAAAAATTAAACAGTATATAAACAGGGTTGGCACGCTTTTTTCTGGCACTTTATTCCTTGAGTTTTCCATGAGTTAAAATTTAATTGAATGCAGTTCAAAATGTACTATACAAAATAATAAAAATTTACCATTTATAACTAACGATTGAATTATTGATATTAAATCATACATAATTATTTTATAAAAAATATGGTTATGTTCAATAAGCGAGTTTAAACAAAATAAAAAGAGATTTCTTCTATTAATTAAATACTTACTTTAAAAATTTGATAATTTAACATTTTAAAATTTGATAATTAAAAAAAAAAATTAAAACATCACTTTCAAAAAATAAAATTTATTTCCTGTGTTAAATTTCCTACCATTTTTAGGAATGTTCACATTACCTAGTTTTCTTTCACTTTGAAATAAATTTTTTATTATATAAATTTTTGAATTAAATTATATATATATATTTCCATATATTTCTCAAGAGCATAATATACTTGTTAATCTTGAATTTCGAGATGTAATTTTAATTTCATTCTACTTTTACTAATTCTTCATTACAGCGATTACATCCGCATACAATACAGATAAAGCACTTACCACAAGTGACAATATGAGGACACGCTTCTTCATGTACTCCTGTTTGATGATGGCATCGTCTGTACCAGCTACACCACTACGCTTCCCACCTGAGCACGAAATAGACAAACATTTATACATCATTCCTTTATAAGAAGAAAAAGCACAATAATGTTTACTATTATAGTTCTAACAATGACGAAAAATCGCTGCTAAAAGTCTACAAAGACGTATTATATGCATTGTTGAAATTATTGCGACGTTTTAAAATAATCAATTTAAACTAATTTTCTAATAAAAATCAGTAAAACCCTATTTACATATTACGCTTAACTCAAATATTATTTTAATATATATATATATCTATTATAGAAGATATTGATTTTACACTTTTTATAAGAAACCTTAAAAACGTTATGCATGTTTAAGTGACATCCAATGAACACTATTTATTTATATAGCTATCCAGACCTTTTTTCATAAAACTTGAATTAATAAAATGTTTGGTGTTTTAGTTTGTTTTTATTTTAAATTTAATTTCGTAAAACAAATAATTCTACAGTAAATGCAACTTATTTCTTAAAAAATGAAGAGAAACAGATTAAGAGCACAAAAGAGGTTTGTGGAACACCTATGGTTAATAAATGGTAAGTAAGCTAAGCATTCAATAGAAATCCAAAATCATTACATTGTGGAAAATAATGACAACCAAAACTAATAAGCTAAGTTTGTCCGTTTTTTAATGTTTTCCGATGAACATTTTCCCACTCGTACATAAATTTTTAATGCTACTATGATAATAAAGAACAAAAATTTTTATAGGAGAAAGACAAAAGATTATTCAAAACAACTTTGCCTCAGGGATATAAAACCGATGACTATTTTTATCTAAATAAACAAGAATGCACAAAAAAATTTAAACAAATCAATAGGCTCGTTCAAGCTGCCTCATTAATGAACCATTTGATATTTCAGTGAGTAGAAGTGAGATAAGTAGACAGCTAGGCGCACAGATAAAAATACTTGTTCCTAGAACAATGCAGGTGGGACTCCGAGTGGAACTATAATAGGGCACAACCGGGGGCTAAATTCGAAAGGCTTTTTATCGAATGGACAGTGAGTTGAGTAAAGTTGAGATCAATATATTCATAATTGTTCCAGTGTATAGGGGATCAATATTATTGACATACATCTGCAGTGAACAACTAAACAATTTTCCCCTGTTTCTCAATCTATTATATGATGTACTTGTCTCATTTGACACTAGAAATGTTGGGGCTAAATACAATAGATCAGACAGTGGGTTTTCCTAAAATGAATTATTTAATAAAGAATGAATGACAAAAAAGGAAAAAATGGTCATAACTATTTTGATAATCACGAACTTCTTTTATCCAGATTGACTTTTTACAATCAAAGTCAAACTTTATATATTATGGAAAATATTGAAACAATGACAATAAGTCAATTTACAAATATCGAAATAAAATTATCTTCTATTCGTACCCAAAATAAAATAGAATTGAAGAAAAAAAGTCAGATAGCAATTATAAAATAATAATCTCATAATAAGCCAGAAATAAGTTTAAATAATATATCTCTGTAAAAGAAAATACAGTTTTAACCAAAGGAGTCTACACATTTTTACACTATAAATGTAAACTTATTGTCTCTTTTATAGCCAAACATTTAAGGTGGAGTATATTATAACTACCTCAGGTGGGAGCCTGAATTGTTTACGCTGTAATTGAAGCAAAAAATGTTAAAACTAATTAGTTCCCATATACAGCCAAGTATACGTTACATTGTTCTAAAACAACAAAACACAAACCTAGTATCAAATGGTCTTTAGGAGTTATGGCGCGTGATAACAACGTGTGTTATCGTTTATGGGCTACATTCACTAAAATATTTGAATTGACATCTTTATCTAGTCATCACAAAATTAAACGATCATAGTGGAAAATGACATCTATCTAACCGAACAAAAATTATTTCAATCATGATTAATATTTCACTAATCAGTATAGTAATACTATCTGAACTATAAATATAATCAAAACAAAATAGTCATCAATGAGAGTCTTACAATCAAAATAAAATAGAATTAAAGGTCTTTTAACGGGTCAAAAATAAAGTAATTGGCTAATGCTAATATACAAAACGAACTATTTAAACTGCAATCTCAAATTAGTCAACGATTACCTATAAACTTACTTCAGCAATGTAAATTAACATTAGAATATAAAATCAAATAATGGAAATGATAATAAAAAGTATGTGAAAAATAAAATAGCTACATTTAACGAAAATGATCAGTATAATGTTTAATTTTTAATAAAAATAGAATACAAAACATTACAGTAAAAGTATATCAGACGAATTTTATTAATTATATTTAAAACAATATCTGAAAACTAAAGCACTTTATTTCAATTCATTTAAAAAAGTGTGTTTTCATTAATTTATTTAAATCAGTGTAAGATTATTATCAATAATACATCGAAATGTATCAAATTAAAAAATATATTTCTAAAAATGTATAGATTTACAAATGTAAAACTTGCTTTAAAAGGTACAGAACTACGCAGATAAATCACCATATTTAAGAGCGTGGTAATTGTATGCCAAGCAGATGGAATGTTATAAATTAATATTATTTAGTCATTATATAGCAAAATATGGTATTGTGAATTAGCGCTATTGGGTGTTTGTTACTTCATAAATAGGTTTATAGTTAATAAGTCAGTATGGTTACAATATTCTTGTCATTAAGTACACACATTAGTGGGATGTAAAGGGCCTACATTGTTACCCTCTTTATCTATCATTTAACAAACTTTGCCTCTTATTTTAAATAATAATATCTATATATTCACCCCGACTTTTCCCTTTTTTTCTAACATATTCTAATTAACCATGTTTAACTTTTAGGCATTTCAAATCAGTAAAGTTAATATGTTGAATTCAAATTATAAATTAAATACAATAATCGCAAAAAGTAACATCATATCACCTAATTCATAATGATCGTTAAATAAAAAAATTAGTATAATGTGAGAAACACAACATCATCCCTTACAGTATGAACAAATTTAAGAGACACGAACAATATATCAATAACACATACACAAGTAAAAGTAAATAGATATATCCATTTGACTGAAAACACTTACAATGTTATAATCATGTTAACCAACTGTTTTCTATATATTATATAATCTGTCATGTATATATTTTGCTGTTATTTTTTTATTTTTTTATTATTAATTTATTATCGATTATTTTAGAATAATTATAAGTAAAAACAATAAAATGGTGAATTGCAGTGATGTGACTGAAAGGAGTACACCATTAAGTTCATTAATTGATTATTTGTATTATTATACCGATTAATAAGAGTAATTTAAAATAGTATGTGGTTCAATAAAAGAGTAACTAACGAATGGTTGATTACACAGGACTATAAACAAGGTTTCATATAGAGAAGTTAACCAAATGAGAGTGTTAACGCTGCTAACGATTTCTCCCAAAATAATTTGTTCCCGAAAAAGAGTGATGGATTGTAAAGATACCACAGATACCACTATCAATGTAAAGTCAACAATTAGAAGATAGCAAATCCCTCAAGAACGAAAATGCCTATTAAAGAAGAAGATGTGAACTGAGATAACGGGGCAACAGAGCCAGGTATAGAAAAAAAATAACATGAATGGTCATTTATTGATTTTAATATTACTCAGAAATGCTTTCAACGTAAATGTTAAAAAAGGAAGCTTGCGCATTAAACAGAACAGAGTCAAACAGAGAATTAGGATAAGCTGGAACGGAAATGAAGGAATCCGAAATGAATCACATTGTTTAGTAACTGTACGTAGGAAGTAGCTAAATGGAGAGTCCTTAGATAATTCAGCATTTAACAGATAGAACGGTGAGATGAGAAAAAATATTTGAACAGGTAGGCCTACGACAGCATTAAACTTTTTAGTCTAATCAATCTGATTATAAAAACACTATATAATTATTATATAATTTTCAAAACATTGATTGAAAAGTTTGAATATAACAATTACAATTTTTATGCATAAATCGTCAGCTACATACGATGCATTTTAAAAATTATTTAGTAAATGATACTCTCATAAAATAGATAAATAATGTTATTTTCAAAAAAGTTGTTTATTATGACCGGGACGGTGCATCGAATATTTGTTACATTTTATCACAATTTAAAATTTAAAAATGGCCAAAATTACACATTTTCCTACAAATTCGACAATTTTTTCAACTTTCAAAATCAATCCTTATAAAAACGTTTTTGATATTGTGCTAGTATTAAGTCAGACATCCTTTTTTCTAAATTGCATAAAAATTACATCAATTGATAATGCATGTATTTAAATCCACTCCATGAATACACATAAATATCAGTAGGCTAATATTATGTTTTAAATATTCGCATTTTACTAAAATAACAAAAATATTTTTTAAGTTTAACTAGGTTTAAAAATTCACCATAATCCTATTCTACGATTGTGCTAAATTCCATTTCTTTCAAACGCATTCTCTGTATTATTTCGTTGTGCATTTAAAATTACAGCTCACTAAAAACAATACAAGAGTAACAAATAGAAGGAGGAAATAAATGAAAAACAAAAAACTAACAAACATAATAATGATTGTTATACTTTGCCGCTTTAATATTATTCTTACAGATGTTTAATGAACAGGGTTCTCAGATGATCACAACATGTTGTCACAGTGGACCAAACCCCTCTTTTTTGCCAATTTCATCTGATATCTTTAACTTTTTTTTAATATCAACATTAATTTGTTACACAACAAAAGTATACTATACAATTATCAATTTGTGAAAGTAAAGTAAAGGATAACTTGTACATAATATAGATAATAACTGAAAATGTCGTTCACCACCTGTTAATCATTAAATATAAATTGAAAAAAAAATGAAAATATGAATCTTGTTTTATTCACCCTCGTTAAAGAATGTCTAAACTTCCCATTTTGTAATATTCATCTGACAACTACAACGCGTGTCTACCACACAGTTTTCTTCTTTTATGATGAGTAGCATAATAGCCAATAATTTCATGGCTTAACATGATAATAGTATCATTATATAATATCATTATTGTCGACAAATTATACTTACGGTTTACTGAATAAAGTTAATTTGTCAGCTACGAATTATAATATAGGCAGTTACTGTGGTCGTTTCCGTTTTTAATCTACGATAGTTACCTGGAATATTACTTCCAAACTGTTATTTTATATTATGTTGCAAGAGAAAGACAGGAGAAAAGCTTTTGTTGTAAGTGCTTCAATACACATTAGATTGTTCTAACTGATGGTTGGTATCATATAAATTTAACTAAACTTAATATAGATGGGCAATATGTACTTCTCATACAAGCAATGAACGCTTTGTTGATGCGATATAAAATCTATAAATGGATAAAATATTTATTATTTATTACAACAAATAAATTCTACCCACAAAAGGTAAAAGCGCGCAACAACAAACGATGAAATTATCCAATTTATTTTAAAGATGACTTTACTTAACTTTACTTTACTTAACTTACGATAAGTTAAGATACTTATATAAATAGATTCATACAGGCACTATAATACAGTTATGCAAGGTTTTTGTAAACTAGGTAAACTTTGTAATCTTAAAAATAAATTAGATTATTTTACAATTTCTGCTAAAAAAGTGTTCACAATTCTGCAGTTATGGGCTTTTGACTTGTGTGGGCAGAATTATTTATAAAAAATTATCATATTATGAAACTTATGACATATTTTTTTAAAAACTTTAACAATGATGTTTTAATCATATCATATTTTAGTAATAAATATACAGAGATTTTGATGTTTTATTTTAAAAGTAGAGAATCGTGTCTACCGCTAAAGTGAATATTTATCTAAATAATTTAAATTAATTTTATTTTAAGTGTGAAAAATACGTATCACAAAATGTAATAATTAATTAATATAGTCAAGTCCTTATAAACACACCACCAGACACATTTCACGAAACGGTTATGAGATATTTCATACAATAAATATATAAATTATAAATTATAAATAATACAATAATTAAGTTGTTTGTAATATTATAAACACACACACGTTATGTCCATTTATCGCTACACTTATCCCACCGGATAAACCACCACACATGGCCTATCTAAAACGACAACTAAACAGCTATCCACGGCTGCTCACCTCCTGAGGACCGCTTCGATATGGTCGAGACGTGATCACTGACATCGTTGATGGTGGCCCGGTTGACCGTGAGGGTGCCCCCCGCTGTCTGACTCGTCATGGTCATCGTGTTCTGCGTGTAGGCGTCCATCTCCGAGGTCACGTCGGGCTGGGCCAGATAATTCTTCTCCGAGTGCATCGCCTGCCAGAACTCGATCACTGTGGTGATGTCGTCCCGCAGGTCGGAGCCCTTCTGGGTGGGGTAGCGTGCGGGAACTCTGCCGGTAGGGGGGGGGGGGAGTGGGGGGGGGGGTCACACCGATATCGATATTATACGGTACCTCACAAGTGGTCGATGATAATTGGTTGGTTTCAGAGCATTTTGAAAAATATCATCAAAAATATATATTAACAATTATTGTCTATTATATATATTTACTCTATAATATTGATGTGTGCATTTAATTTATTAATTTACTTTATTATATTTATTTACTTTATTATATTTATTTACTTTATTACATTATATTATATTCATTTATGTACATTATTATAAACATTTTATTTACTTAATTCTATTTAATTTGAATCGAGATTCAAAACTATATATCGAAATTTGCTGTTTAATTATTTTTAAAACTTATATATCAAAGCCAACCGTTAAAACGTACGATAATAACTCGTTTTATCCATTTATTGTTTCTATTCCACGTTTATATTAATTTATATATTATACGCGCTCCCAAAATGTAACGCTTTATAAATATATAATAATTGATATAATATATCTACTATTAGAGCCGATATTAACATTGCACATATATTTATAATACAAAGAGTATTCTGCTTTGGGTGTAAATTGTGGCAAATATATTTAACCAAAAATGAGCATGAGCTAATATTTTTAAATAACTTTCGTTACAAATACAAAATTGTATTAAATAAAGTATATAATATAGTACAAAATAATTATTATCATTAGAATAAATATGTACCTGTATTATAGAAAATAGTATAGCAAATACAAAACATAACTAAAATATACATACCATTATGACATGTACTAACTGCAGTTACTATGTTGCTGCTTAATTGGCTGAGAGTAGAACTTTGTCATTATTGCAGGAATTTATAAATTATATAATAACTTTTTCTGTGTAGGTATTAGTATATTCACACAGTCAGTACAGTTATTCGTGTTAAAATCACCAAAGTCCTTAATTATTGGCAGACATAATAATTATATTATAAATTATATGTCCGAAAAATTGTAGCCAAAACATTACTCGTAATGTAAAAAATAATATATTATTATAAAAAATAGATATTATCAAAAGGCCGTTGAAAGCTGTAAACAAATCGCTTAGCCAATCAGAGGGCGGTATTTTGTGTAACACAACTTTACGCTAGTATAACACACTAATGTGTGTATTGGTATAACACACAAATTGACACATTTGGTATAACACACAAATTGACATATAACACGCATCTTTTATGTAGCTCGCATTTTCTTTTATAAGCATAAACATATTTTATTTTATACCACTGGTGCAGCTCACATTTTTTCATATAACGCACAATTATGTCTAAATAAGACACACGCGTAGTTTTTTAGATAAAAAAACAAATGTTTTAAGTGAACTTAATGAACTTAATGTAAATGATGGCAGTTCATGTATAAAACAGAGGTATTGATACTGTTCGGGCGACATAGACAACGAGACCGCAATTTATTTGGATATCCAAAAATATATTCTAAATAGTTAAATATAGACCTACTATACAGTTAACTAGAGAATATTTCAAAGATTTAATTAATTAAAAGGATAATGTAATATTCCATGTAATCTAATTAATGTAATTCATGCAACGATTCAATCATTTAATTCAAATTAACGTTTAAAATATCAATTTTTGCTCCATATAAGAAAACATTACAGTGAATTCTTCGTTTATTTGAAATAACATTATCGGCTTATGTTAATATAACAACAACATTCAGTTTACAGCATATATATCATACAATTTTACGGCTACGATGAGGATTCAATTTTGATTATCATAATTAAACTGAAACGCTAGAACGCTAACGTTTAACAGTGAGATGAATTCTGATGGGGTAACTCACGTGAAGTAGTTGAGCGCAGCAGCGTACATCTTCTCTCTGAGCACAGTTCTGCTGACTGAGGAGGGTAGAACATTCCCCTGGAGCAGTGCCAGACCCATCAGAAGCAGTCTAAAGGGACAAGAGCAAAGATATCAACCTCATCCTCTTTATAATAATTACTTGGTGATGCTAATAATAATCTATGAGTTAATATACTAACTTAAGAATAAGTAGATAGATAGCTGACAGAAATAACGTCGAATATAATTCAGATTTGGAAATTGAAAGTTGAAAAAGTCACTCAAATAGTGTATTAATATTATATATCATATCAACAATTAGATTTTCTGATAATGCTTTCAGCTTATATTTCAAACGCAGAAACTAAAACTGACATTTATAATTCTGGGAAGTAGGAAAATTTTATAATTCTACTGATGACCAATTAGTGTAGAGCATGTATACTCATTCTTCATTTCTGGAAATTATTTTCAAAGATCAATAATTTTCGAAACAAGGATAAAAGTGCAAATGTACTAATTCATGGGATGTGAAATGTACTAAATTCCTAATGAGAATACAGATTAGTGATTTTTAATCAGAAACAAATTGTAACAATGGTTATGGCATTTATGATAATTTGAAAACAATATTATGATCATAAGATTACTATATCTGTAAACAAATGACAAATTATAGCAGTCTTTGTATACTATAATGTCAGATTGTACAAAGATAATATAAAGAAAACATTAATAAAAATCTAATTTAAATATATATTTAATATATATTATATTATATATATATTCTACTATATATTTCATATAGTAGAATGGCTATATTTTGCTGAGTCGTTAAATGTAAACATATTCTGCTAAGATAAAAAACATCCTAGCATCAAAATCATCGAGTTTTTAAGTTAAAAAAATAATTACAATTTTCTTTATTTTAATCATTACAGAAGTACACTGACAATATTTTATAATGATTCAAAATCCGTCAAATCAAAAACTTAAACACAAAACTAGAGGCAGTTTGTGAAAGACTGTAGAAAGTAATTTCCTGTAACAAAATACTTTCGGCACAAAAAAAGAAAAAACTTTAAAATATATTAAACTGAATAAATAAATGCTAAAATAAGCATAATATAACAAAGTTGACGACATAAAAGTTATTTTTTCGGTTTCTAAAAATTAAAAAACTACTATCAAATTATGATCTAAATATATTTTCAAGTCATAAAACGTAGAAATAATCAAAATAATTATAATAGTGTCTTGGTAGCAATGAGGTCATAATTTTACTTCTCCTTTAAAAATATGATTTTCAAGCCTCGAAATATTTTTGTGAAATTTTAATATCCGTCATTTAAATGATCATCAAATTACTTTAAATCAACATCAAATTCATGTTAAAAGATCTCTGAGTCATTGTGTTGACCTTGTTTTACCAGTTTATATTTTATGACATCGGATATTATACTGTCACATTTTGGAATACATTTAAATGTAATTTATTTTTCAAGCATTACATTTTTTAATATCCGCAATTCTCTACTTATATCCATATTTAAAAAGTACAAAAATTATTAGTAGTTAAATTATAAGTATAATGCAATAACCATCAGTATGATCAAATTAGCGCATATTCTTGCAATAATACTTGTTTTGGCAGATATGATGCCACAAGCAAATGGTTTCAATAATGCGTATATTATCGACACATTTGTCATCATCAGTTATCGTCAAAAGAATGTTTTTACCCAAAAAAATGATAAAATAAGTAATGACTTTGGAAAAATTATGACATTAATGAAGTTAAATCAAGTGATCAATAACTATGTAAAAAAACTTCCGAGTGGCGAATATGTTACAATTTTTAATTGACCAGTGGAATCATTTTTAAAAAACAACCATTAAAAATGTGTGTAATGTTCGCCCTACTGCCGTCCTACTGTTAATAAAACTATTCAAATCAATTAGAAATATTTATAAATCATAAAAGCGGCAATGGCACATCGCGGACAATAAATATATAGCGGACATTATGATGGTATCAGTTGATGTCTCGTTAATTAAAAAAATTATTTTACCTTATTTCTATATATCATTCTGCACATTTTTAATTAATCCATATTTTTATTGTTAAAAAATTATTTCAATATATATAGAGTTGTCACATTTCTGATAATAACTTTCAAAGGTTGCGAACAGAACAAAGATTAATGATCTGCTTTTGTCGGAGAAGAAGTTGCGTCTCACCTGAACCTGGTGCCAACAGCCGCTACATGTCGCGTGAGGATGCTCGTCTGACCGCCCACCGTCATCGAGAGGGACTTGTGCAGCAGAGCGCTGAAGATCTCCACCTGCTCCTGACTACTGTACTTGGCCACCTTGAGGCGCTCCATCAGGAACTGGAGGGGAGGGGGAGGGAGAAAGAGAGAGATTCGCAATAAGGATACTCGCACTGGTAACAATAAGTCAATCCCCTTAATAAACAAATTCCCGAATAAGATAAAAAATAAATAAAAAAACACTTACACATTGCCGATCTAGATCAGGGCAAAAAATAAAAACAACACAATAATATCAACTAACAGATTAACACCGTGAATAGTAAATATAATAACTAGATTCATATAAGAAAGATCAAATGCAATTATGTACAAATCGATTATTAAAGTAATAAGTCTATTAAATCAGTAAACGTTGTTCAACAATTCCTAACAAGAATGTTTTTTAGATTCCGATTGTTACAAAATGTGTATTGTAGTTTTAAATTAAATAACTTGAACAGATGTTTAAGCTTTCGGATTAGTTGAGATGTCTTCACACTAAAAGGTAAACTAATCCTAAATTGTCCAACACGTTTTTGCTTATTGATAGCCACTTCTTGTTCTGTTTCAAATAAATTAATAAATTTAAGTTCGATACTTTTCCTTGAATCAATATTGTCTTGTTTCTCAACTGCCTTAAAATTGAAGTCAATTATACCGTGGTCTAGTTTACCGAAATGCTTTCAAACCAGTTTCGATCTTTTATTAATGATGCCACCCATGTGACTCGCTATACGTTTGCGAAGTGGCGACCCCATTTCCCCAACATATACAGGTCTACACTAGTTACAATAAATAATATAAATACAGCCTGTGGAGTCACAGGAAAATCTTTTCATTATACGGTGAATCTGATTATTATTTTTAAATTTACTATTAAATATACCATGGACACTATAAATACAATGAAGGCGACCAAATTTTTAAAATTCTAGCTCTAACTTTGTTGTAATAAGAATCCCCATTTTAGATAGTGCTTCCCTTTTCAGTTTTCTTAAAAAGGAACGAGATATACCTTGTTTTTTCCACACATGAAAAACTGTTTTGCAAGTTAAGTTAAAAGCTGATCGTGTGCTGGATCCTCCTGAGTATCTTAAAATTTCACCCTTTAGAATTACCCAGGTTACGTGGTTAGGATGGTGAGAAGCTTCAGGTAGGACGCATAAATTATTAGTTGTTTTGAGGTGAAATTGATTGGAACCATCAATCAGGCTAAATCAGCTCACCAAATAGAAAGAAAATAAATAAATCAGAAATAAAAATATATAAATCAAAAGAAAGGGTAACTATATAACAAAGAAAACCGACAAAAAGATACACAAAAGGCAAAGGAGAGGAATTAAAATTGTAATATACAGTACAATATTAACAGTATTGTAACAATAGTATAATATTGTAACCTTCCTCCTGGTGTTAAACACACATTTAAATCAAGAAAAGTAACTTGTTCACCAATTTCAAACACAATTTTGATGTTATCATCCAAATAATTAGTTAGATTGACGAAATTTACAAAATCTTCTTCCGAATATGGCCATACTCCAAAAAATGTTGTCTATAAACCGTTTGAATAATAATGCTTTTAAAATAGTATTGTTCAAGAGCTTTTGCGCCCACTTTCCCATAAAAATATTAGCATAGGCGGGGACAAATCTCGTCTACATGGAGGTCCCTTTTATTTGTAAGTAATGTTTATTATTAAATGTGAAATAATTTTTCTCCAGAACAATTCTGAGAAAAGTCAGTAATGTCTTATCTGGATGTTGAGGTTGCGGATACATTCTAGCGCTGTTTCTAATTGTATGAATTTATCATTAAAAATAGGTTAGGTGATAAAAATTATTAACATCAACTATCTGCATCAGTACACGCGGTTACCAGTCATATTTGTAAACCTACCATTTTAAAAACTGAAACTGATTGTAAATTTTCAAATTATTTGAACAAATAATTAATACACTGTTCTTAGTATTATTAAGTAATATTCTACATTTATATGAATTTGCTTTTTAAAAAAATTTAGAAAGAGAAAGTACAAGAACAATGAATAATGCATGTATATATATATAACAAAGTGGAACCTGATGAAAGTGGAGGAAGAAAATGGAGGATAGTACAAAAATAACACAAAATGATTTTACAAGATTATAAATTATATACATACTTCTGTATTTAATCTAAAACACACGAAAATTACATTTTACATTACCTACCCAGCAAGCATAATAACGCTGGTGTGGTATTTACAACAAAATAGGTTACAAAGATTGAAATTGTTCGAAAATGAATACCTACAAATGTTCGTTACTTTTGGAGAAGTTTATAATAAAAAATAAATTATGACAATTATTCAGTGATCAGAAAATATTTCTCTATTGACCTCATAATTAATCAGAGTCAAATTAAAATTAGCAAATGTTAAAAAATATATTATAAACTACAAGCTACAAAAACGTGAGATAAATCTTAATGAACATAAATGGTAATATTTTATTAAAGAAAAGATGTACTGTGACCAGTGTCAAACATTTATGCGGAACTAAAAATGTATTTACAATATATTTATAGACAATACATTTCGGTTATGTGCATTAATCTATTCAAGGAATCAAGCAGTTGATAACGCAGAAGTTGTTAAAAGCGTTGAACAAAAGTTTTTACTATTTAAATTTATTGTGTAATCTATCGGTTCGCACATAGTCATAAAACAATTATTTAAAGTTTTTTAATGTTCAGATCTAAGTAAAGAAAAGCATACTTAATTACAAAAAGAAATTATACAATATAACTTGTAATAGTTGTGACTTATATTATTCACTACATGCATCGAATTAAACTAATTGCTCGCATACAAACCAGATATTTTCCCATTTCAATAGGTTTTTCAAAGGTTAACAAATATTTATGCTAAAAAATGTCGGTGTAGTTAAATCTTTAACAAATCGGTTTATAGAAAATAACTTTAATAATAACTGTAACTTATATTAATAACTTTTTTTCTGCTTTAAGAAACCTTCCTAAAAATAACAAAACATCATTTTTGAAATCGCCAATGTAATTTTGGATAAAATCTAAAATATATAATTAGACACATATATTTTTAATGTTACATTCATACTGTGAGGCCTGGACTATCGTGTCTCACCTTGGACCAGACCTGATGCGGCCCAACATCTGGCACAATGGGTGTCATCTCATAGTCCTCGCCAACATTGAGTGGATTACACTCGTCGACCTCCTCTGTAAACACACCCAGTCGCTGGTTGATGGAAGACTGCCATGCTGAGCTCATCTCACACAGGAACTACCAATGGTGGGAGAGGAGGGGTTACAAAAACCAATTTTTTTAAAAATTGTTTATTGAGTTTACGATAAAGTAATAGCGTTAATTAATATGCTTGATCGATTATTATGGATAATACGGTTAATATGGCGAGCGTTAAAGTTCAACACAGAATATTCCGCACAATCTCAAAATGCTTTGTAGTTAAAATAATTAATATATGTTTTGATAATTATCTTCCTTTTTTACAGGGTACAAAATTGTATCAAATTTCATCGCATTAACTTTTTAACAGTTAACCTAAATGCACGGACAAACCGATATGTTTATATAGTAAGCAAGGTAAAGTGAAACACAACGTTAAACAAGAAGTGCAGACACTTGAAAACGAGATATTATCGCATTGTGCATAATAAATGTGTTCAGTTCATGAGAATATCTATTTAGTTTTTATAGTCTCCTAAGGTCATAAAATATATTGGTATAAAACTATCTAAAAATTAATATTCAACTGTAAAGCTATAATATATTTTAAACAACAATAATAGTATGCAGGTAATCTAATTCTTGAAGTCATCAAGATTTTGCATATGAACCAAAACTTGAACAACACTCGCGAAATGTTATTTTGTTTTAAATTTTTTTTTAAATAAAATACATTTTTGACCGGTCATAAGTAAAATACTGTGTTTAAACTCACGTTAACGGTTTAAATTGTTTAAAATAGCAAATGTAGCTGAATGTGATAATTCTAAACATATAATAAACGTTCTTGAAATGGAAAATGCTCGTCACACAATTTTCTGCTGATATTTTACATAGACGTTATTTGCATATTTGAATTTCATAGTATATATAGATAATCTAAACTGTACTTTTACAACTTTTGATAATGCTGGTGATTTTATAAAATATGATTGATATACTTTATGATCCATTACAAACTTTTGGTAAGACAATTAGTCCTATTGTTTTTTCAAATTGGGATTTGGCTGACACTTGTCCAACGAAAACAAGTGCACCATTTTATGATTTAGATTAGCACATACATACTTTCCAAATAAATACAATCAAAAACATAAGATTAATTAAAGCTGGTGGTATTTCAAACTATAAAGTTAAAAGGAATTATATATTACATGTCCGAAAAAGTGGCCATAGCACATCACTATACAATGTTTGTACTAATACATATATATCTAAAGCTGATCTAGAATCAAGACTACTACTGAGACCCAAAAACTTATTTTAAAGAAGGATATTTTCATGAAGAATCATAAGTCTAAGATGATGATTATGAATGCGAAAATGTAAGCACACCAACTGGGAATGAAGAAGATGGACCATGATCCAAAAGACAGTAGAAGACACCCTCGACACAACTAATAAAAAGAATAACCACGATGATGGTTTTGATATTATTCAACAAGTCCCGTTTAAAAGAAAGCATGTAAAAATAGTAAAATCGATGGAATATGAACGTACACGAAAAGAAAAATCAGATCAAACCAGCTAAGTGTAACGAGATAGGTGTAATATATATTTTAAGACATTTGCACATGAGCGTCCAACAATAAGTGGTGAAAGAAGGAAACTTTTTTTGAAAAAAATTATGATCTGCGTTCGAAGAGATCACACCTGGTGTATATAATAACATGTGTAAGAAATTTTGAGCCAAAAAAAACATGCAAATTTTAAACATATTTAAACACATTTAAAGAGAAAAACAGTCAAATTCCAACATGAATATATCTAACACCTAAAGAAAAAGTCCGCAATCACATGAACACAACTGTTTCAAATGTTCACGAAACAAATAATGAAGAAGCCATTGTCTGACCTACTATAGATGTGTCTATATCTAAAATGAATGACATCTTCTGCACATATCGCCTAGCTTGAATCCATTTTAGATCCTATGATGTACGGCCACAATGCGGGAAAGTGTGTCTTCTGGCATGAAGGATTGGCAATGCGTGGGTCTCTTGAAATACATCATCCTTGCCAGACATTTTGCATAAGTGTGACTCATAAGAAGTTGAAAAAGTTCACTCTTTTAGTAATAGTTGTTTTGGACAAAATAAAAACTTAAATGTAATTGTGCATCCTTGAGTTTTTGGAAAGGACAAAACTCGGATGATAGTATGCATTCCAGATGCAAGAAGAAATTATTTAAACGAAGAACTTCTTCAGTTGAAGGATCACGCAGGAACATGACCAAGCGCATATTGAACTGTATCTGGCACGAACTTGCACAATAAGATTAGAGCCGTATACAGTCGTACACATAAATCAATCATCCATTCTGGACTGAGAGGATTAAAAGACAATACAAACGGTTGAAAAGATTTCGACTGAAAAATAATTAAATAGATGCATATAAAAGCACAAATGATCCTTGTTTGTCAAGAATAGCCATGTTTCTCATTATTGAAAGACATGACTCCCAAGACTCCGCTTCAAACAGGTGTCTACAATTAGCTACTTACGATCAAAATTGTAGCAAATAAATACAGTGAGTTATGAGATTGTGTAAAAATATTGTAACAAATTGGGAACAATCAAACTTTCTACACATATTTTAATAATTTCTAACATGATCAAAGCATTTTGAGCGACCTGCAACTTGTTAGAGTTATCTTATTTCGTGCCATTTTGTTTTTTTATTTCTGCTGATTCTGATTCGTTTTGAATATCTCTATATATTACAGCTGTTATAATATATTCGTTTGATACATTTAGAGTACACGATTATACTATTAAACAACTCGCATCAATTATTATTCTTTATCCGTCATTTTAATTGAACTGGATATCTATTATTAAGATAAGCTAATACATAAGGGACCAATTGTCGTAAATCCATCTTCTTCATTGTAATACAAAAATAGCAATAAATAATTAAAAAACGATAGATACTAGCGAGTTGATTAAAACGTTTATATTTTAGAAAATACGTTAATTTTAAGCAGAAATAAAATTTAATTTTACTGTTATAAGGTTTCAAAGTTTAAAAGTTGTCAAATAAAATGTCAATTCTGCTGAAAAAAATCAATTTTGTGTTTACGACAATTGGCCCCTGACGCGGCTATATAACAGTAGACGAAGCTTTCATCAGATCGTGAGTTCAATAAAAATCGAGCATTATACATATATGGTCATTTAATGTGGTTTGATTTATAAAATTTTATTTTATAAAACAAGAACATACTTGTAAACGAAGTAAGTTAGGTTTTATTTTTGGATAAGTAAAAACATATAATATATACAACACAAAATAAAAAATATAATATAGTATATTTTAACCTTATTTTACAAGAAACAAAATCTATATATAATATACTTGCACATTTAAAAGTTGTGCTAATAACATTTTTAGAAATAAATGTGAATCTAAAAATAACTAGTTCTTCAATAGAACAACAATTATTACTATGACGCTACAAATTTCAAATTAACTATTATACATATTACTCAGTACTCAATAATCCATAATTAGAATATTATATTCAACTGACGCAATTTTATATTTTCTATATGCGTTTTCAGCATAAAATTATAAATATATAACATATTACTTAAAGTAGTATTTAGAAAAACGCCTTAAAAATGGAAATTTTCATTACGGAAATGTGTCTATTTAAAATTTAACCATAAGGAAGCCTTTTATAACAAAATTGATACTTTATGAGGCCAACTTTAGTCGCCACTTTGGATGCGAATAATATTAAGTATTAAATCTAACAAACCGATTAAAAAATTTTAATGCGCGCACAGTTATTATAAAAACAAATAGATATATCAATTATTATATTTACATAGTTATCGCATGCATAATAATTATGCAATTATATTATAATGTAAATGTAAAATAAATTACTATACTATAACACGTTGCGTTCATAATCGTAAACGATGTATCGTCAAGTACACCATGATTTCCCTACAATAACTATTATAATATTATATTATTCTATTCAAGCAAAGACTAAACAATGGGAAAGTGCACTTTTAGTGCATGCGAAAAAATATGTATTGTATTTATATTCAGAGCATTTTTAGTAAGTATGTGATTATTTTATGCCATTGGCATTTTTCTTATGATAACAGTGGACAAATTGAACTATAAAATTGTAGGCTACATTTTCTTCAATTTAATTAAACGGCACACTAATACAACATAATTCCACCGCCCTACAGAATCTATTCGCTGTCTACAATCGCCACCCAAAGCGGCCCACCTGGAGTGTGAGCTGAGGCCGGGCAGCCAGCAGCCACTCCCAGCAGGACACCGCCATCTCCATCACCGGCGTGGTGAAAAGGTGCAGCGGTGCCCAGCAGAGCTGATGGAGCAGGCGCCGGTTCACCTGGCCGTCCTGGGTGTTGGTCACCAGCAGTGCGCACATGCGGAACAGGCAGGGCTGCACGCGGCCCTGGAAGGTGGACGAGCGGAAGGAGGCGGTGCGACCGCCCTCATCTGGGGGGGTCTCGTGCGTCTCGCTCAAAGCTGCAGTCAATTGGGTGGCGGAGATGGGGATTTGTACACTTATAACATAACTGTAATTTGACTATTTCTTCATTATATAATATGTAATTAACATTCATTAAACAACCCATCAACCCAACAAAACAGAAATTCAACTATAATTATTCATAAATAATATGATCATTCTTTAAAAAATGCATTTTTTTCATACATTCTGATGTAAGAAAAAAGGAAGATTACTTATGATAAACAAAAGCGTAAAATTTCAACGGTATTATGGAACATTATACAACTATATTTACCGTAAGTTGTTAATAATTATAACAAAACAATTATAAGTAAATAATCACATTGTTTGCAACAAAAAAGTTGAACTTACTGGACATCTTTTTAAAATTTAATATTCTTCGAGACAGTTTGCATTGACGAATTTTCTTTACTATTAATAGATTCATAATAATAAACCAAAATGGACAATTGATTAAAACTACTAGCTAATTTAGAATTTAATAATTTTGTAAAAATTATTATATCTATTTCATATATAAATGATAATTATAATTTAACAAAACAGGGTTAATCTAAAATATTATATATTTTAAAGTGTTTTAATTGATTAGACTACCTTAAAGAGACAACTAGATATATTTAGATTATATTTACAAAAAAAATAAAAAATAATTAATACTTAACATAATTAAATATAACATATATAATTGCTTTTAAATGTAGCTATATATATATATATATATTAAATCACATTAACCAGCAGAAATAAAAAATTGCATTCAATAAAAAATAGTATTTTTAATCTTTTTAATACTTCACACCAATATTATGAAAAATACAGATTTTTATATACATTTATATATTTTATATTTTCACTTTCAGTGTAAATTTTTTAACTTAATCAATAATCCTTTTCCAAATTTCTTTCCTATACTACAACAGCTATTAATAATATTAATTTTCATATTTATAACAACCTAAAGCATTGGCCATAAATAATTAACATATAGTAAATATATAACTTACTAAAGCTAGTTGGACGATCTAAAACGAGATTCAAAGCTAAAATGTTATGACTATCACTAGATGATAACCTTAATACACAATAACTATACACTAGATCATTACCTTTAACACTGTCTAATTGTTTTAACAAATTTGCAGCTCCAGCTAAAAGTATTTTAGCATATAAGATTGATATTAAAGAACTAAAAATTACATCAAAAAACAGCATAATATCTGGATTGGAAAAAACCGAACAAATAATAGAATACAACTTTTAAAAATTTAACTTACTAGATCCCAGCGTACCATCCTTGTACCTTTCTATTGGATCATTTTCTTTCAAGGATTACAAAATGACCAATAGTATGCAGACAACAATAAATAATTGTGTAAGTAAATAATACGACATTAAATGTCATCTGATTTTATTAGATAAGTCAAAGTCGAACTTTTAAATACATCATAATCTTTTTTAAATCTAATTTAAATTAAATCTAATTTTAAATACATCATAATTTAGAACGATTGAATGTGCAAATAGTATTATAATTATGTAATATGATATACATTGTAGTTTATTATTAGTAAATAATAGTTTATATTATTGAAAAGAATTTTATCATGTTGTTTAAAGTATAAAGTGATAAAAACATGCAAAAGTTTTGTAAATGAATTGCTGTACATGCGTAAATAGGGAAATAATTATCAATTATCAATATTATTACGGTAAATTATTAGTTATTCACTCTTATCAACAGTGAAACTTAAAGTTTGCAAGTTTATAACATAAAATATGTCAAACTTAAGGAACCGTTTATCTTATTGTTTGCACAATTGAAAACAGGAAACAGTATCAAGGAACTTACCATATTTATCTTCCATAGTCAAAATGTTATATAATCCCGAATCTTTGTCTATATTATAAGTATTGAGCAAAAATAATCTTTTATCTCTCAATAGAACTGACACAAATCAATGTTTATATTAAATAAATTATTAATTTCTGTGAGTTCATTTAATATAAATAATGCCCCAAACTTATATAATATTGACATGGCATATGCATTAAACATCTTTATACAACATAAACAGCTGTAGTCAAGTAAACAACCTTCACGAACTATAAAAATGGATTACATATTTCAAAATATTTGTTGCAAAATATTGTCAATATTTCACTTATTTACTATTTAATTTATTTAATTGTTAATTTTTCAGAAAAACTTTAGTTATATAAATAACTTCATTTTTAAAATTGCAATAAAAATCTCCAAAAAATGATGTTTTTACCTTTGTCGTCTAGAGTAATTTTTCCAAAATGTGTTAATTAATTAAAGAGGCATATTGTATTATGTTACATTAAATACAGTACAGTGAATAGTAATTTATTGTTAATATAATATTATGTTAAACATTATAATAATGTATCAAGCATAATAAATTATGTTTTTTATTATTATTATTATTATAAAATGACACATATTTTTATAAAATAGTTGAAAATATTTAAATTTAAAAAATTATTTTATAGCAGATTTAACATATTTAACTGTATTTACTATAGTTACATTGATTAAGTAGGCCATATTATATACTGACCTATGTGACAAGCCTTCTTGAAGTCTGCAATCAATTTGTTAACTAGACTGTCCTCATCATCAAAGCCAGCTTTCATACCGGAAATCTGAATATAAACCATATTTTGATTTAAAAAGTAGAAAATAAAATGTAACATAAACAAATTAAATAATACTTGTTACTAACTTTTTTAAATATAAGATATCAGGATATAAACAAATAAAATATATGCGACCATAAATTAAAAGTAATCTATTTTATAGATTTATATTACTTCACCAGTAATCAAAAAATTGGCAACTGCAATGCTAATTAATCCAACTGACAGAACTATCGAACTGTAAAAATATCTAAGTTACTCACCTCGCCCATAAATCGGCTTCGTAAATTGAGACTTGCCATAAAGTTGGATGAATCTGTCTTCACGCAGGTTGGACGCTTTTCAAGAAGTGAATTCTGTGATAGAAACAATAATATAAACTAATCACTACAGTTTGAAATAAACTAGTATCAAGCAAAATATTTTCTAACCAAAAGATATATTCATTATATTACAATATATATATATACATAATATTTACAAACATGCCTCTGATGATCTTGCACCACGCACCAAATATGACAAACATGCCTCTGATGATCTTAAACCACGCACCAAATAGGACAAACATGCCTCTGATGGTCTTAAACCACGCACCAAATAAGACAAACATGCCTCTGATGATCTTACACCACGCACCAAATAGGACAAACATGGCTCTGATGATCTTAAACCACGCACCAAATAGGACAAACATGCCTCTGATGATCTTAAACCACGCACCAAATACGACAAACATGCCTCTGATGATCTTAAATCACGCACCAAATATGACAAACATGCCTCTGACGATCGTCAGTTCCACAACAAATGTGATAAATAAACCTCTTATTTAATTTTAGTCTTGAATTACAAAAATACTTCTGACGATGTCCTTCAACAAAACAGACAAGGGTTTCCATTCTTTACTAAACAAAATTTGGCACACTATGTAAAAGTGTGCTGCAATTCATAAAATAAGTACTTTATAGAGTTTAACATGAAGATGTGCTATTATAAATAGTTAACTATATTGAACTTTAAAATGTAATTAATATGACTCCCATAAATGGACAACTAGCAAGCGTACATACAAACGTGCAGCTGTAACGAATATATATATATATATTGCTACATATTATATTATATAATTTATTATTGTTTTTAAATAAACTATAATACATTTTATTAAAAAATCATAATATACTATAAATTATATAATGAACTAAATACTATATAATATATAATATAGTAAATTATTGAAATAATTGGTTAGCAATATGTCAGAAAAATTATTATTTCAAATGGCACCAAACGTTAAATAAAGTAGTATGTTAAACATTATTTGAAGTTAATATTTTATGAATGTATAAAATATTCTAAAGAAATGACATAAGACAGAGTTAACAAGTCAAGTGGGGAAACTTCAAATAATCTGTAAAAAGAAGTATGAACATATTCTAATAATATATACTGATATTTTGTTATTATTATCAATTGATTAAAAGAACTGAAAGATAGGCCACTGTGGTTAGTACTGTATAACAATGTTAACTTCAAATTAACCGCTTCCTTTACTTACTCGTGGAACCTAAAATCAAATAAAATAAGGTAATAGGCAAAAAATACAGACAACTGGTTACAATATGGACATACAACTTCAAAACTAATATAACTTATGATTTAAAAAAATATTATAACGTTTTCGTATTTAAAATGATTAATAATTGAATACTAATAAATATCAAATGATGAACGAATTATGGAATTGTCTCTAATTACCAAATAAATAAGTTATTAATATAAATATTGTTATATTCTCGAGAACCTAAAAGTATTAATGCTATAGAAAACGTTAGAACATGATAGATACTGGATACCTATCCAATTAGCAATAAATAAATCATTAAATACAATAAAAGTTATAATATTTTTATATTTAATATATTATAATATATTTATCATACACGTAAAAATAGTATATTATAATGTTTATATAATATATATAATTTATCTAAGATAAGATAATATTTCAATTTACTGTTCTTTATTCAGAAACAAAATCAATCCAAAATTGTTTGTACATAATATACAAATTAGGCAATAGGCAATACATACGCAAAAACAATTTTATACTGAATTTAACTAAAAATTAACAATTTTAGGATATTGTTTAAATTTATGAAATCTTACAAAAAATCATCAATCAAATATTCCTCCTTAAAATATATTCAGTATATAAAATAGAAACAAAGGGGATTCGACAATTTGAGCACAATTAGAAATGATACAAATTTATAAGGAATTTTCAATGCAACTTGTCTTCTTCAACATTATTATGTATCTACAAGATTACTCTTAACTAGGCCCCACATGTCATAATAAAAAAGACAATTCAATGCACAATACCGATAGGCTGACATTGCAGACATTTTAACGCAAATTACTCATAGTGCACATTTCAATTGAGTATCGGGCTATTCTGAAAGAAATAACCAAAAAGTTTATTATTAAATCAATCATTAATTGTTCTATCAGGAAATCACTACGAATTTAGTATTGATTTCCTGATAGTACAAAACAATGCTGATGTTGATGGAGGCAACTTTAAATACACTTCTAAAACGTTTACTTCAACATAAATGTATCATCTATTAATCTACGAATAACCTTGCTTGCATCATTTTACAATGAACACTAAGCTATTCAATCTGTGATTAAAAACTAACTGATAGTTCAATTCAACCTGAGAAGCAGTATACCACGAAGACACAAGGACAGGTAACATAGTCAGAGAACAGTAGACGCACCCCGAGCGACTTGACCAGCTTATTGTAGCCGGCGAAGGAGAGGACACTCTCGGTGGCCAGCGCCAGCCCGGTGTGCTGAGTAAGGCCCTCGGTGGCGTGCTCCAGCTCCAGGATGTACTGATTCAGGTTGCTGCGCACCACATTGGCCGCCCACTTCACCGACTCCTCCAGGATGCCCTTGCAACGCTTCACGAAGTCGTTGAGGGTCTCCTCGCGGTCCTGCATACTGTCCATGATCACCAGGCTGAACTTGGTCCCCGGCACCTCGTAGACCGGGGCGGCACGGTTCGAGTCCTGCCACCGTCGCAACATTTACAGCACATCACATTTACGGCACATCATACTAAGTACAGTTAGTCTCATTTTAGATCATTCACAAAAATATGTTTACTTAACCAATATAGTGTTTATAAATTGTGGATATTATTATTTTAAAATTAAATTTTGTGCACATAATATGATATCACATACTGCAGATTATTTATTACACAGGCCAGGTGGATAGTGTTTGTACTTAAAGTATTATAATTTAATTATGTACCATAGATTAATAACAATACATTACATAAATTACAATAAAACTATTGTCTTTTTCAACTAATATAATTTCCTTCCCAACGAATAGGTTAAAGATGATTAATAACATAAATGCGAATAAATAATCGATAAAATTAATGCATTAGTGCGTACATGTAGGCTATAGTATAGTAGAGTTATATAGCCAATTCGGTCAAATATAGTAAAAGCACGCTAATCATATTCATATATATTTTAAGTTTTTCGGGTGAGGTAGTATATTGTGTATATAGTTTTGCAATTATAATTTTTTGAAAATTGTAATTTATTGCAATTCGTTATTCTAGCTATTTCTCTTTCTAAATCTCTTTTTTATCAAGTGTCCTAAACATTTCATTTGTTCACTACAATAAATTAAATCTTTTGTTTTTCTTAAATTATTCAAAAATATAACTGGTATAATAATTTCCCCAGTTCCAGGGTTAATCCCTTGAAGCGGACGAATTAAAATCAATCGATGAAACAACGTACAATTAAAGGTAAATCGTAATTTATGGAAATGAACATTTAAAAATCGTATCAACCTGAAATGGGGTGCGAACGAAGCCTTACTATTTCAGCAATTAATTGAGAATTGTTTATACTTTTCACAATTCAACAGGCTTCACACAATATTTGAACTAATTAAACTGTAAATTATCTGAAATATATACAAACAAACGGATATAATGTACACAATGTCTTCGTCATAGAATAACAATAGGTCGTGTTATGTGCAGTTGCACCTTGTTTCTGATAATTGTATAAGTAATAATAACATGTTAATGAATATTTATTTATTGATAATTATAAATAAAATATTAATATATTATCCCTTTTACCTTTTTTGTTAATAGTAAGTATGTTTGAATAGTCTCAATAAATGTTGTCTATTAGAATAGACAGGGGTTAGGTTAATATCAGATTTAAACGGCTGATGTAAAAACTAATTCTTCATAACTATTTTCCTGTATTTGCAGTGGTTTCCTAATTTATTACATACTCTTATGTGTATTATTGCCCACTATTTCCTCCAAAGTAGCATTTCAAACTGTTATCAATACCAGATAAAAATAATCCAATTGGATTATTTCAATCTAACCTCAGTCAGTTTAATCATCAAAAATAATAATATTCAATATTTTGGTGGGTTTTCGGAACAACTTTTGCAACCATTGAAAAGATCAAACAGTTATGAGGAAGCTCGGGGGAATTTGCAATAAATTGGGAAATGAAAGAAAAATAGTTACAAAAAGCGAGTGTTAATTATTCTAAAAGAAATTAATATAATTATATATTAATGCTAACTAAATACTACATACGTAAGTTAAATAAGATTAAACAAAACAGCTCAGTGAGACCTTTCCCTAGGATCAGTCTGTATTCCAACATGTCTATTAGACTCCATAACATAAGCAACATTACATCTTAAACAATTAAAAGTGAAAATCAATAATAACAGGGCAGTAAGAAAAATAATTAATTCCGGGTAATTCAAAGAAATGTAATTAGTTAATATTAATAAAGAAACATGACACCAATACCATTATCAACTAAAATAGTCCACGTTACCAATTTAATCATGAAATTAAATATTAATATAATAAAAAAGCTCCACATTCATTCGACCCTCACCACTTCCAGCGATTGTGACAGAAGTTGGTTGATGTCCAGTAGAGTCCGCAGAACCTTCCCACTCCAAAGAATGTGTGGAAATCTAGAGAATGAAAATAACCAAACCAAGGACAAGATTAAATTATATGGAATATTCTTGAGAAGGAAAATAACCAAGCCAAGGACAAGATTAAATGATATGGAATAATCTAGAGGAGGAAAATAACAAGAAGAATATATAATAAGATAATAATATGAATAATAAGATAATAATATGAATAATAAGAGAATAATAAGAAGAAAAATCTAGACAAGATTAAATGATATGGAATAATCTAGAGAAGGAAAATAACCAAGCCAAGGACAAGATTAAATTATATGGAATAATCTCAACAATATTATTGTTAGAGTTAATAGAAAATTAATATGTAGCATTGCTGTTTAAATTTATCAATAGCATTTCAAATATAATAAATAGCTTTGAAGTAACGAAGAAGCTTTACTGGGCAATATCTTCCACCATATTAAAAATAGTTTTTTTTTAATGTAAGACTATATCAAACCAGTCAAAAAATCTTTCTATCTAAAAACATAGCCCATTGAATGGAGAAAAATATAAGCAAAAGTTATTCTATGACTCACTTTCCGGCTAGACCAATCAAAAAGTGATCCGCCATAAGACGAATATGTTTGTGAACATGGTTGAACTTGACCAGAAAGAATTGGGCGTGCATATCAAGAATAGATTCTCGTTCAGAATTCATTGGCTGGAAAGTAGATAAACAATAAATTGAGGTATATATTAATCAAATGAACTGCGAACACACTGTCTGATTTAATTTTAGGACTACGAAAATCAGTATCATTATTTCTAGCATTCCAAGCATCATAACAAATGCGAAACCCAATATTTTAATGCTTAAAATCTCTTGCATACTAGAGTGAAAATTCCCAGAATGAGTTGTAAAAATTAACACAAAGTACTGGAAGGGATCTATGAATGTAGACTATTGTTACACAGTAGAAATCAATGTTAGAACAATTTAATTGTATAGTATGGTTACATTCATCGATTAAATAATATATAGGCAAAATAAATAATAAATGAAAGAGCCTTTCTTCTAAATAATAATATTAACACTCAAAATAATATGATTTTGCAATAGAAATTTTTTTTATTTAAATATATTTTTCAACAATAAAAGCGATTTACAATATGTTCAAATATATGTTGTAAAATAGACAATACCATTTTTTAATAGTCATGTAAAGTGTTAATAAAAAATCTATCAAATAAACATATGAAAATCCTATTATTATTTGTCAAAAATAGTCGAATATAACATACCCGTCCTGCCATTTTTTTCATATACATTTTGAAGACTTGCTTCCCAACGTATTCAATGCACGTGTACATGCCTAATCACAAGAAAATCAAGAAAATACAAAAATTATGTAATTTCATAATTATCACCATAAAACATAATAATCCACAACATACCAGCTTTGTCTTTCATAATTGTAGTATCCTCTAAATATTGAAAGATACGATGGAATGCTTCTGAATCTGTTGAATGTTCAACGCTAAAATAGTGAAAACAAATTTTCTTAGATATATGCTTATTGCAATGAAAGGATTATGTTATGTTATGCTATTATGCATCAAGGATTCCCACCATAGATATTCCAATCGATAAACAGACATCAGATATGCGACTTGTGTATTAGTCATTGTGTTTATGTGGCGAACAACTTCGGGTCGATTCTCCAACATGGCGCACATTTTCGCTTTCATTTCAGCAACGTCGGTCTATATGTGAGGAATCAGGGTAAATTGAACTAATTTAGTTGGAAATTCTATACGAAATGCCACAAATGGAAATTCTGAAAACTACAATACACATATTACATTCTCATAAAAAGTAATGGTATCTTTTTAATCAATACAATTAATATTTAATGTTTTCATTATTGAGGTTTTAATCAATGTTTAGGTTAAATATATACTTATAACTGAGAGCTCAAATACTTTTTTCGATGTCGTTTCCCTTTCCATATTATTAGCACGTAAATAATGCAAATTTTATTCTAACTACATCGTAAAAGAATCAACACGATAATTAAATATATTTCGCAATTACATATATTATAATTAACATATTTATAAAATTATGCAATTAGATTTATATTATTAGAATTATTAATTATTATTAAATACTATTATTATTACAAATATATAATTATCTTTTGTAATTAAATATATTGCTATTACATTATGTGATACATATATTATTATTATTATTATACAAAGACAACAAACACCAAACCATCTTATATATTATAATATATATATAGTCATATTATATAGAAAATATTGTTAAATATATTGTAATTATATTATATTGATAAATATTATTATTAATATATGAGATATCAAAACGTTATCAGTAATCTCTCCAGATAAAATGTCATCCAGTTTAATCTTCCAATAAACATCATTAAATAATTGTAGACTTATCATAAAATATATATCCTAATTAAGGTTATATTTATAGCAAAAAATAATCCCATTTAACTCATCGTATTATTACCTAATAGAAGAAACAGTTTGAAAAAAAAGGTAGTCGGAAATAAAAGAGAATGTGGCCAGGAATTGTCTTAATAATATATAGTTAAAAATGAACAAAGTAATATTTAATATAACACTAAACTTATATCAAATTACTTTTAATGGGAGGTTAAATCTAAACCAAACTTCCTGTTTAATATATATAGCCATAGGCTACCATTAAAATACCAGCATGCAGCCATTTCTAAATATAATATTATTTATCGTACATCGCTTGTTTTATTGATTTTATACAAGTATATTATAATATTTATTTATTTATTAGTTAGATAAGTGCACAAATACAGTCTACTCCGACAAATCCTGAGAGAATTGCCTCTATTTCTCAGGGCAAACCCGAGCAAGCTAAATGAGGCATAAATCGTTTGGCTTGTGTGATTTATATAAATTTACAGAATAAATTTGTTCCAATCCCACTACTACAAATAGATGACGTGATATTTACTCTATATAGCGCAGAGAAGATGATGATGATAGTGTTGCCTTCAGCTCAGAATATTCATCACTCATATTCATCACAAATAAATTATACAAATTAAGAGACAGAAGCAGAAACTGGTTAGCTTTCTGAGCATATATAGCGCGTCCAGAGTCTCGATTAGACGACTGCAGTTTACGTAGTATAAAATATACATACAAAGAATGGGGGATCATAATGTCGGGGATTGAAAATAAGTTCAGTATGCTCAGGTTCCCGGAGTAGGCTGCATGTATTTTAAATTCAAACGGTCAAACTTTTGGTTTAGAGATTTAGTAATGAATTAATCGTGTTTTAAAACAAATATGACAATAAAAACGAAGGTTGAAATAAGGGAGAACAATGCTAAATTCAGATTGTAGTAAGCTCACATTAAAACAAATTCATGGAAACACAATCATGTAATTTATAAATAATTAATTGAATTAATAATTAATTAATTAATTAAATAATTAATAAATAATTTATATTTGTAAAAAAGAAAAAGCATTTTATTAGTAGCGAAATTATCTTAACACAATTTGAAAATGTTTAAATCGTCAAACGACAATTTCAAAAATAACTTATACATCACTCAAAAATACATCATAAATGAAGTAACACAGAACTTGACATATTCAGTGGTTACATGTTTTTATATATTTTTATTCGAATAATATATATTATTCTCGTGCATACCACATACACATCACATCGACCACAAACTTTCAGAAATCGCTGCATTATTTAGTAAACTTGTTCTACACTTCTCAATTGATGTATAATTTTATATGTCAATTTTGGCGCAATTAAAGTTAATATATAAATATTTTAAAAAAACAGTTCCTAACTTACATTCCTGGTGAAGTTATTGTAATAATTTGTGATAACGTAAAAAAGAATCTCGCGAAAATGTTACTCTTTTAAACACTACAAGTTACAATACACGAATATTCTAAAATATATATATAAAAAAATTGCAGTTCACAATAATTTGGTGATCAAAAATTATTATTATATTGTTAAAATAATATTTTTCCTTAAAGTAATTACGGTTGTTACTATTATTCGCGTACATTAATACATTTGGAAAAAAATTAAACAATTAAATATTAATGATCAATGTAATAAATAAATAAATGTAATAAAATGTAAATAAAATAGAAACTTGCAGCTTCCAACACTGTAAAGAAAGTGTAAATAAATAGATATTTTGCAATTAATAAATTTAGTAAATTTAATATTTCCTAGCCAATGAACCGCAATAAACAGTGTGCTAATTAACGACTGGTACTAATAGATACATATAATTAAAATCAAGTAAATTAGCATAATACTAAAAGAGCGTACTTTCTACACTTAAACATAATAAACATGTTTTCCAAATACACAGGTGGTTAGGCAGAGAGGCAGGTGGCAGCGAATAAATCAATCTGCTGGCAAACATTGAGTAGGCTTACTCTAATAGTTACAGTTCATTGACAAATCCACCGATAGTGTACAAAAGGCAAAGCGCGGAGAGAATTTAAATTGCTCAGGCTAACTATATTTAGATTTTTTCATAAAGCATAAATTAAACATATTGTATGACCATTGTTGTTTGGAATCAAATATATGGGTCTACTTGAAAAAATTGACAAAAAACACGTTTATAGTATGCAAAAAACAAAAAGTATTAAAAGAATTTAATTATCAAAGAGTAGTTCATAAGACTCAATCATTTTCTACGTTGCTTCAAATAATAATATGTTATTAAGTGAATTAATTTTTATGAAACATGTAGAAGTACTTTTTTAACAAAATCATTAATTTGTCAAATAAGCTAATCATAAATAACTCATGCTAATAGACTGTAAACTAATCAGTATTCACAACATTATCATATTTCGATTTTTACATTAAATGAATTTTCTGTGTACGTATTTAATCAGCATCAAGTGTATAGGTGTTGTATAAATACATTATTAAGAATATCGTAGACAAAATTGACAACTGACATACATACACTTCAAAAGACTAAGAAACATCCTGAAAATGTGGACAAATTCTAGTTCAATTTGTTAAGAAAAGAGGTTAATATGTTTATCTGCGAACATTAAATTGACGATTTCACAAAAATCGATTTTAAATATAAAGTTAAATAGTAGTGATCAAACAGTTTTGTAATTTGGGAACCATTAGTGGTAAAATAGATTCACAACAGTTATGAAATATAATATAATATTTAGAAAATATAATAAGATTACGTTATATTGTGCATATAGCAGAAAGTTTGTAAATGGATTAACTTTTGGAGTACTGGGGGGCAGCGTACCTCGGAGCTCCCAGAACATGTCTTCGAGATTGTCAAGACTTCTTTTCAACAGCTAAGCTATGTACCTAAATTCATCAACAGGCTCTATTAGCCTAATCATTTGAGTAGATAAATTTAAGCCTACAAAATGCAAGGTCACACGACTGCATAGAGGCCCCTCTGGTTCTAGTGGACCACCTGTCAGTATGCTGTATGAAGCACTTTCTGTTTTATCATATAATTCATGCAGACCTCCATTTCGACAAAAATATTTTTAATTAACTTTTCAAATAATGAAGACATTTGTTTCATATTTTTATTTATACATTATTAAAATTTGTGCACATGCAGTAAATTTGCAAATATATTTTTTTAATAATTTCATAAAGACTAATAATATATTATATATATATAGATTTTTAAATTAAACTACTCGAGTTACACAATAAATCATTGTGTAAGGCCAAAAAATAATACTTCAAAATCAACAACGATTTTAACATTGCACTAATTTAATAAATTGGTCAATAATTTCGAATAAATTCAGTAAATATATTCCAATAAATTCAGAAAATTTGCAAACATATTTTTCTAATTGTCTTATTTAATGTACTTAAATTAAGCATAACTTTTCTTTAAGTAGAATATTCTATTTATAAATAGATCACTTATCTTTATTATACCCATAAACACACACATGATACGATACTATATTGAGAATTATTATAGCTATACAATATTATTATGAAAAAGGTATATTTTTGACATTCATCTTAGTGAACAAAAGTATACTTCTAAATAAATGAAACTGAATAACTGATCTCAATTGAATTATGTAAAGAACCGAACAAATTAAATCCAGAATAAAAATCCAATTCATAACTTTGACCTCTGGAATCCCCACCCCTCTCCCCAGTACTCCGAAGTTTGTAAAAGCCCAATACTCTAATGGATATTAATATAAGAATTATGAATTACTCCAAGTCAAAGGATTATCAAATGTTAAGTGGTTGTCCAAGTGAACCCAAATTATAAAATTAAGCGACCCCTATCGACCAGAATGAATATTATTCAGCACTACCTCTAGTAATACATAGGTATGTTTAATTTTAGAATGGAAGTAAGAATATGTGAGTGTGTAAAGAACATTGATACTGAACATGTTAAATAGTATTGATTTTTTTGTTACTTTTTTAGCTGCAAAGTGTAAAATCATTAACTAAAACAATTGTTTGATTGTTATTCATAGATTTCAGTCTAATTTTCTATTCAAACCTATAACAATAATAGCAAATATATGGTGCGCTGGCAACACTAGATTTTGTTCGACTGCACAACCGAAATATTGAAAGCAATAATTAGAGAAAAATGGCTGCAATAGAAGAACGCACTGAACTATGTTAAACAAATTGTCTTGACAAAAAGTAATCATTTTAAAAACACAAATAAAGCTTTCTAAAAGCTCAAGAAACCACCTAAATTTTAAATATTTAACGATTAGAAATTGTAATGCATGTTGAAATAAAACAACACAGTTCATTTAGAAGTAAACTATATGACACAATAGACTTTGAAAATAAACTACATAATGTTTTGTTTCTATAGTTAAACTTAAAATGCGGGATATTATTTTAATTTACAAACTAACATCAAAGTAACACTGGTATTAGATAACAAACTAGATTTCCTACTGTTCACCATCTTATTGTCGAATAAATAAATAAGTAGTAGTAGTAGTAGTAGTAATAGTAGTAGTAGTAGTAGTAGTACCAGAATTAAATGATCACATATAAGATATGGGAAGCAAACTAAAAAATTATATGTCAATAAATTATCCAAATGCATCAAACTTCACGCAATACACAGACTATAGCGAAATAGAGATTGTGGGAGGGAGGGAGGATGATGATGATGATGATGATGATAGATACATTGATGGGCTCACGTGATCACAGATGCCTGGAGGTAGCGACTCACTGAAGAATGAGTAAAACTCTACCTGTTGCCATAGACCCTATAAACATAGTACACACACATGCACAGAGAGGTCATCAGGAATCGTGCTCATGGGCTAACAAATAATATGATGACGTTCTTTAGGAGGGCGAGGATAGAATACTATTTAAAGTCATTAGTCAGTGTGCCTATATATTATATATAATGTTTGTTAGTATAGGTAGAAATAACAATTAGTGTATTCAAGCGATAAACTGGATACTCGTAGATACAGCTTTGAACAAACAATAAGATCAATCAATCAATAGACGTACGTATATGACCATTATTTAATACATTACAATAAATAAAACAAATATTATTCAGATAATTCAAATAATATGTAAAATATTTCATTTCTTCTTAATTTAGTCTATTTTAATAATAACAGTTGTTTAACAGTTCATCCGAAAATAGAACATAATTTGTGGGAACTATCACGTAGTATTAATTTTCATAATTACCTTTTGAAATATATCAATTCATAATAGGTTTAATAGAAATATGTATAATACTATATTATTAGGCGTATTCATAATAAAATTCAATATTATGTAAATATGACCTATATTATGATAATTAGCCTTCAGATTTGTTTCAAAGAATAAGGAACGTACCGGAGACATGCTCTTCTGTGAGAAAACTGAATTGTGCTCAAGCTCCGACCGGAGATGTTCCTTGGAGAGGAGGGTTGGAGATTTGGTCGCGATTTCACACACACCAAGGTACCATTCTTTGGGCCAAACGGCTGAAAAGATTACCAATACAAAGGAACTCCAAGTAATCAACAGTGCAGACGTAAATGATTTTATTATCATTTTCAATTGCGTCTGTTAAAACACCTAAAATATGCACCCGGCCATTTCAAGTGTTCGTCGGCGCGGGGCTGTAAAGTGGTTGGAACACCACTATACAACTATTAGTGCGGGAGCCGGGAGGGTTCTAATCATAATATTGAGTACCAAAGGTTTGATAGGTGGAATGAATAGATCTT
>JAUZND010000320.1:0-14231 GCA_034780555.1 Coelogynopora nodosa | reverse complement strand
TTACTCGTATACACTACGTAAATTAATACAATCGACCTTGAATATCACACTTTCAACCAACTCAAACAAAACCTAAAAACATCAAGCTTCACGAGACACGTCAGATAACAAATATAACGGACAGCACAAACAAACTGTTCCTCAGTCGATATTCACGTACTAAATTTGAATTTATTAGGAATCCTTCACAACCATAAGTGAACAACAAACACACAACTCTGTTTCTTGTAACACATTCAACTTGTTTCATTCAACACATGTCATCATCAACCACTCCCCATGATGAATGGTTCACTACTTCACCTTATAATTGATACCAATGCAACACCCGTTGAACACCACACTCTATAGTGTCTGTCCTACTACACTGTCAAGAAAGAGTCAAAGCCGAACTCGATCAAGACGTACACCGAAAAGTTATTGAGCCTGTACTTATTAGTGATCCACTAAGTTGGTGTCAGCGCTTGGTAGTTTACGCTAAAATGAATGGCAAGCCAAAACACACAGTCGATCTCCAATCCCTAAAAGCCCATGCTGTCCACACACAGCACTATTTCTTAAAGTTAGAGCCATACTCCAAAAGATCAAGAAAAATGTATTTGACGCCATAAATGACTACCATAGCATCCCCAGTCAAATTACCAAATGCGTCGATGACACATTTCTATATGGTCTAATAACATTGAAGAAAGCTTCTTTGAAGAAGTCAACTAACTGAACATATGTGGACCCTGAAAAGTTTCAATTTGCTCAAGACACAGAAGAATTGGCAGGTTTTGAAGTTAACACAGACAACGTCTGACCCTGATGACAATACATTGAGGCAATTAAAAACTTTCAAACACCTAAGCATATCACTGAAATTCTTGAATCTTTAAAAGCAGTCATCATAACAGAAAGCTACGATGGTGTTCGCATATTCAATGAAAAAATAAACCTACCTGACTTGCAGCAGATAGTTCCAAAACAGGAATCGAATTCTGATTTCTGTTGCCACTCCGGTTGAAGACCCTTGTTTGAAGCCGCTTCACAAGCCCTCTTGAATCCCGTTACGGCTCTGTCGAAAGTGAAGCTCTAGCAGTCATTTATGCGTTGGAAAAAAACTCGTAATTTTGTACTCGGCTATCACAATATTCACATTGTTGTTGCTCACAAACCACTCCTCAAAATCTTCCATGAGGGATCTCTTGAAGATATACTCAATGCTCGACTACACATTTTTAAAAAAATCACTTTGATATAATTCCAAAATGCTGCACAAACGTGGAATCAAACACATAGTACCAGATGCATAACCTCGTTACTTTTCTGGCCACACAACTGACCATGGCCACAACTTTCTGATGATGACCATGTCAGAATCCAGCACCAGACAGGGTAACACTCTGAGAAATTGGACAAAGCAGGATTGGTTGTCGAAGTAAAACATTTCGATCAATATCTCATGCGCGTCGATGGATATAGAATCTCGTCACCTTGCTTAACCGCAAGTTTCTATGGAAGTTTTAACCAATGCAGACTGCAAGGAACAATATTGGTTCACCTTCCACCAAAATGTCCAACCCATGCAATGACTCTCTACAAACAAAGCTGATCCAACTGAAGTACAATAGAAGGTATTGCAGTCCAGAAAGCTGGCCATCCAACTATCAGCAACGCCAATCATCTCGTCAACGAAGACCTCCTACATACATATGATGTGGTTATTTTAATCATGTACATGCCGTTTAGATTAGTTCTACATATGTTGTTTATTAACTAATTTTTATCATTCAATCATTCAATCACTTCAATCATTCATATCAAACTAATCTTATAATTTACTTAATAAAGATGTTCGGTTATATAATAATCTCATATTAATTCAATTTAACTATAATTTAAAAAAATTGCTATCTTTGTAGTAAGCCTTTAATGACATTAAACACTAGGGGAGATAGAGGATATTACACTAATATTCTATTTAATGCTTATATTACACACATATTTTTGTTCTCATACACATATTTATTCTCACCCTAGTATGTTGTACCTGTTCACTGTTATTCATTATATGTTCCTGTTATCGCTTGTAGATAATTTCTTCATTCTCTATCAATAAAGCATTTGACAAATAGTTTGATCCTTACTTTTCAATAATATATTATATTGTGTATTTAATGTGTCATTTATGTTATAGGGTTTGATGTCAAAGTTATGCTACGTTTGTTTTGTGTAAAACATATAAAAAATATAAATCTACAAATAAAATTGATGTAATTTCTATAATTAGAAATTTATGTTATTAACAATAAAGCATAATTTATTAATGATAATTAATATATACATGTACATTCTACGAATATGACATTATAGATATATTTTAGAATGAAATAAATTTATTTAATTTAATCAATTACTCATTAATAAATTATTTTTGCACTCATTTCATTTAAATTATAAATTTATAAATAAATGCAGTACGGGATAAAAAAATTATATAAAATTGAAATATATTAAAGCAATAAATAATATACTCTCATATCATGTTTATTTATGCATAAACTACATTTTCAAACATTATATTCTACATTGTATTGCAGTTATAAAAAAATAAAATTAAATTTAAATATAATTTTGTTCAACATTAAATCCCTTTTACGCTATTGTTATTTTTTTAAAGAAAAGTTTTCTTGTATTTTTTAACCTTTTAATTATCTAATTTTATTACACATGGAAAACTACATAATTTTTGTTGGAAAATTTTTAAACAAGGGTATTTATAACGAGGATATTAATTTTTTAACTGTTTATATGGACATTTGTATATGTTTTGCTGGCATCTACTGTTTAGTTGACTTGGCTGTCTGAACAGTAAGCGCATCTACTATTTAGAGCATTTTTCAGTATTAATATAGTGGTAAACTATAAATATAATGTTATAGAAAGGCCATGGTATATCTGTCTATACACAATTTGAAAGGTTAAATGGTATATAGCCATTTGTATTTTTTTACTATAGTCAAAAATACCATTTATTAACACTAACAGTAAGCATTGCATAAAATTTAGTTTACATATATGCAACAATAAAACTAAAAGGAGAATACATTGGATAGTTCATAAATGAATATCACAATTCAAAATATTATCCAAAATTATAATTTTTGCTTGAAATTATGTTATAAACAAAGATAATTAAAATATATATTGGACAATTATGCTATACTATTAAAAATAATGTAATGTTCATTGAACTGATTGATTTGAATGCATATTTTAATCAATATTTGAAAAAATAGGAAATCATACTGGTTTTTGAATAAAATACTTCTATGACTATAAATATATGGACATTTCTATATATAAGCAGGGTATTCTGACATTGTCATTATATTTATATTTTAAAATTTTTAAAATTTTAAATTAACCAAAGCATAACATTATTCTGGCTTTCTTTAAACATAATATTACATTGATAAATACATATTATAAACCAGAGCATCTATAAAATAAGAATATAATATTTTAATAAACATATAAATTATAAAATATAATTATATCAATCATTTTTCTGAATATGCTAAATATTTTGATTTAATATTAACACTATAAATAGAGTTTTTAATATAAAATTTTAAATATAATAGTTTTTGTTTTTCAAATATTGTCATTTAAGTATTATAATATGTATAATGTGAGTAAAGGGGTGGACAATAGATGTCTTGTTTACCAGTTTTTCAATTTTAAAATCCTGTACCCAGTACCTGCACAGCAACTCAAGGATGATTCAGACCCAATTCAATTTGGACACTATTTACTTTTCATAATATTGTGAAAATTATTGATATCTATTAAAAATTATCCTAATTGTCTAGACAATTAGGATAAAAATTTTAATACAACCTGATTAATATATTTCCCTCTAAATTACCAATTTCTAGTGCAATTAAACAATTATTATTAATAAGTGGAATATTATTAACAGTACTTATTAAATTAATCACACTATATATTGTAATAATAGTATAAAAAATTGTAATGGTATTCAAATACATAATATACTGAACTGAAGTAATTTATATAATAAGATTATGGATATTTATTCAAAAAACATGAATGAATGATAACTGTCCTTTACACTGAGCAACTCCCATGATTTGATGCCACATAGAATGTCATAATTTGTCAATATAATATTCAGTTGCAAATATTTAATCTGCAACAGATATTTGGTTCTTTCATTCTTTTCATTTGTTTTATACATGCAACATATTATTTTCACTTGACTTTTACTTATGCTATTTATTCACTTGAATATATACACTATCTATATTTTACTACCTATTTTATTAACTGTCAATCATTTATTTAATTCATATTATTATTTCATTTTGGAATGGATTTGTGTATTAAATTTAAGAATGTTGTCAGTTCATGTGAGGGTTGTTATCTGTGGCAGCATAGAGTCTGTAAATCTAGAGTTATATCAGAGGTAGCAATTCTGGATATCAACAAACAAAAATCACATAAGGTGTATAGTAATAAGTAATAATAACTTTATATTCTAAGATAAAATGTCCATAAGAGAAAAAATAGCATAGTTTTTAAAGTTTTTAAATAGAAATGAAACTTTTATTAAAAAAGTATGAATCTTTTTACTTTACATTAAGTTATTAATATTAATTCTATTTTCATAATTAAAAGTACTATTCCTTATTATTTACTTTAAATAAGGTATAAGTTGAAATATTACTTGTAATACAAATAGTAAATTTTATATATAATTATATATTTTCTAAATTTTTCAATTGGTTTATAGTTAGCATAAAATCATGTATTCTACAAAATGTCACTTAATTACTATTGAAAACATCATATTATTAATAATGTTCAAATTTTATGTAATGCATGAATATGCTATTATGCAAATTATATAGCTTAATATTTTACTGAACATGAGAAAAATGTGAATTCAGTTTCTGTTTTTGTATCCGGCTGTCACTGTGAAGTGCAGCTTTATTTGTGTAAGTGTAATACCTTCCAAATAAAGATGGCCTATGGCCAAGGGAAGAATTCTTAATTCTTTATTAATTAACTTATTATTCAGTAAAGATATTGCTTTTGTTAATGAAAGTTAATTTATATGTGAAGTTTAAATTAATCAAAAGATCAAATTTGGGCTTTTCTTAAGTTCAAAGATTCCACAAACTCTGAAGATGTTAAAAACATATTAGTAAAAGTACTTTTATGAATAAATAATACATTTTCATTGAACTTCTATTTTATTGAGAATATTACCTGAGTTAGAATAGCGATTATCACATCCATATCTAATAAAAATATTATTTGCTCTAATTTAAGTTATTGAAGTTCATATATAAGTTCATTTTGTATTGCAATGTCATGAATGTATTGGCTGTTATTTTTTTAAATGGCTGTTTGTAACACTCTATACATAACTTTGTTAACTATTTGAACTTTTATTATTTGAAATAACATTTGCTTTTTTTCTCCATATAATCTAATCATTATTATTTTCTTCTACATACTATTGTAGACAAACTTTTTTACATCATCATTGAATATATCAGTGTCAGGTCATTTCATGTAATAACATATTTTTTTATATACATACATAACTTTTTTGAAAGAAACATAGCGAGTTTATTCATGATTGTTGTTTTTTCTTTAAATCATCTAAATATTATTATGACATTTTGTTACTGTATTTGGCAGTCACTTTTGGACATTAATAATAATGCAACTTTTCTTAAGTTATTATGACTTTTCTGCAATTTTTATTGTACTTTTAATATTGTTTATGGATTGCATTTACATGTGAATATTCTAATATTTTTATTGATTTATGTGATATCTAAAAAAAAATTACTATGTCAGAAAATTTAAAAATTTATTTTTATAGTATAATATATATTTTATAACTTATTAAAATATGCTTATCATGTTATATTATAAAAATTAATTTGTTGCTTAACATATTATGTACAGGTCATTTTTATGTTTCTGATTCATCTGTTATGGTTCTGTGCATGCTCTGTTTTCATTCTAGTATGAGCTAAACATTTGAGGCAATTGCTCACACCTTAATTCATCATTTATGTAGCATGGGAAAGATAGCTCGAAATATTTGTTTAGCTTGTACAGGTATCAAGTTCAAACAATATATAGCTAAGTATGTTATAAATAGAAAGCATACAATGTACACTTATAGAATGATTAATTTATATCAAAGATTTAAAAAATGTATAGAAATGTTAAACATATATTATTCACTAAATAGTTATGAGCTTTTAACTATTTTCCCCAAAACAAATATATTGTTTGCTATATTCTTGATAATTTCAAGGAAATATGTTAAAATGTTTGACAATATGAAATCCTTACATCAAATGACCCTGGATGTAGAATTGGATCACTCACATTCAATCCCTACAGTCATATATTTATTTGTCATAGTTGAGAACCAAATTTAGAGTTGTTTGTCTCCATATATTGTCACAAATATGTCATGTGACATACCTGTTATTTAATTATTGTTTTAAATGGTTGATCAACTGTAATAATAAGATATGTAAGAGTGGTTTATGAATTATTGCTAATCAATTTTATAAGTTGCTTTTGCTATTAAATATAATTTGTAACACTAGATTATATGTTGATGAGTGAAAAGTGGGTATGATTCAATGGCATTGTACGAAATATACCTATTAACCTATAATATATTTTGCAGGTTATTTATTTAAAATATATTTATGTCAAATGTAATCTGTGTGTATTTAAATAATTGTTGAACATTAAACTTGGATATTATCATTGTAGATTATGCAATAATTTCATATTGTTATGATTGATAGATAAAAAAGTGTGATTATAAATTTGAAATGGTTTTATTATCTTTTATCTTTATCCCTATGTCTTGTTATCTAGATATATTCCAGACTATTGTGAAATCATTAGCGGTTACGGCAAGTGTTCCCACTCTCAATTACTCTAATGTGTCATTACAACTCTTATCCACAAAGTGGCATGTGTTTTGGGCTGACCTCAATTCTTCACTCCCTATTAGAGTGAGTATACTATCATTGTGAACATTCAATATCTATTGTTTTAGTATTCTATGAATGAGTTATGTTACCTAACTATTTAATTTTTAAATATTTTTTTCAAAATGATGCATATCCAGATAGGGGACAATATTAAATAGTTTGTTTTTACTTTTTATAAATATTCTAAATTTTACTCTTTCTCTAAAATATGCAAAGCTTATAGTATGGTTTCTTAACAATTACAAAGAATTGTATTATCTAATGAAATAATATCATTCAATTTTTTAATGGTTATTTATTAGAAGCATTTTATCAAAATAAATTAGAAATGAATTAAAAACTGTTTGCAATATTTTGGTGAAAACATTGTTTTCATAAACGATTGTGCCCTATTTCATTTAAATTTAAATGTAATTTTATTTAATGCTTACCTAAATTATTTTCTGCTTTTAGTAATAATTTCTGAAAGTAATAATGGTTTAAAAGGTTTTTTAATTGTATATCTATTGAATATTGTTATATTTTTCATAAAACATTTATCTGAATATTTTTTTATTATTATGTTAGCATTATATTTCATTGAAATCTATTTTAGAAAACAATTTCATGTAAATTAGACGATGTTTGGATTTCTTCTGAAGATTTCCTTTCTTCAAATTTGAAATCGGATATTGCAGACAAAAGGTAATCTTTCCTCTATTGTTTTTCTGGCATTACAATATTCATTACTTTTAACTTAAATTTTTTGTATTTGATTATTAACATTAATTAAAATTATGAACATTATTTTTTTAATAGTTTGGATATCTTGGAAGTATTTGAAGTTGCTGAAAATCTTCATCGTATTGCTGACTATTTTCCAAATTCATGTAAGTGTTTCTGCTCCATATTCTGCAAGTTAATCTTGGTTAGAAATAGTTACATACATAATCAATGTAACGTTTTTGTGTTTGTCTTTGAAAATTTAATGTTTTGGTAAAATCATGTAAAATTCCTCGAATTATAGATTAGCTAAAGAATATGGTTGTGACTTAAATCTGGAGGAAAAACAACAGGCATAAAAAATATTTTTCAATGTCGGCATTAAAACAAGTAACTAAGATAAACAAACTATGTCATTTGAGAACATAATAAATTCTTAATATTAGTTATAATTCTTTTATTTGTTTATTTTACAATTAATTTTAATATATATGTATTTTGACCATTTTTATTGACATTTAAAAAATCTCTTTCATTACAATTAATTAATTACTTTGATTATTTTAAAATGTATCTTGTTTATGTTAGTTAGTTTTGTTTTGACGACCTTTTAAATTAGTTTAAATATCTTGAAATGATCTAACTATTAAAATATTGAGTATAATAATTTTAGAATAAAAATTATATATTTTTGTTTTAAACATACTGTTTGCATTGGGGAAATATTGCTAAATATCCTACTTTTTGTTATATACTTGTTAAAATGTTAACTTTACCAACTACTTTGTATTGGATATCACTCAAGTCTCTATATATAGGCTGTAAGTGCAAGCCCGTAGCCAACCTTTTTAAAGGGTCGTTCGTTTTTATCAACAAATAGGGCATTTCCATATTATCTATAAAACTATGTGCAGATGTATAATGAAACGTCTCTATTATGTACATAGTGTTATTCTTCTGTAGCCTAAAAAGGGCACATTTTGATCAAACTTAAAAAGGTCATTCATTCAAACGGTATGAACCCCCCTGGCTATGGGCTTGAAGTGTCTATGAATTATAATTTGTATAATATTATGAACTCTAAATTGTTCGAATTTTGTGTATTTGTTTTAAAAATAAAAATAAATTCATAAAATTATTGTGTTGTGTTGTTTTGATACAATGTATTGGAATTGTCACTATCAGAGCTCTCCAGTTGGGTGAAGGGAGATGAGCGGTTAGTTAGCCACATTTATTGCATTTAACACTCAAATTTGTAATTAACATATCTTTCAATATATCCATTTTATGGTATGCTGCTATCCCGCAAACCTCCTTGATGGGGTGTTAACATACATTTTTTATATAGTACTGCCTATTATTAAAATAATGCCTTAATTTTATGTGAATGTTTGCTTTATCTTAGTAAAATATAATATTTATTTGTGATTATTTATTAAATATAAATGTATGAAACAATACTTCCTCAATCTCTACATTACATTGATATGTAAAATACAAATTTACTGAATTTTCCAGAATTGATATTTTTTCGGTTGTATATTATTAATAAAATTAAGCTAAAATTAAATACGGTATTTCCCCATCTATGCTAAATTGGGTCTTTCAATTCATTCAAGGATCGTCTGTCAGTCTAGCTTAAGTCGATATTTTGTGTAAACATACTACTCTATGTGCAAACTGTTAGACTTCCAAGGGGTTTAATAGAGTAATAAATTGTAGTAAAACACTTTAGACTAACTCCCCTCTCAACCCGACCCCCCACTTCAAAACAAAAATTGATAATCTAATCGATCCGACATAGTTTTTAACATATTAAAATTATTTTAAAATAATGAATGGGAGCTAAGTTGAATGAGTTACTGATGCAATGTGGCATTTTCTCCTTGTATTTAAGGGACAGGAACTGATATTTTTCTATTTGTAACATTAAAAATTAATAAAATAATCATATCATCCATTTTCTATTAGTTGCAGTGAATATATTAATATTCTGAAATATATTAACAAGAAAAAAACAATTTTTAATATCACTTTAAGAACATAATAAATATGACATGTACTTAATTATTTATATATATTACCATAAACAATTTTTATATTTATTGTCACATTGGCTTTTTACTTCACTATCCATAACATGCCACTGGAAAGTCATAAAATATTTATAATGCAGGTGCGAGGATATAAAAACAACAGTCTTCGTACATCTAGTGTTAAAGTAATAGTCATTTTCAATGTCTGATTTATATACAGTGAATTGGTAAAACTCAAATACATTTTCCACATTGTATCTGAGTTGTACTGTTTTCCTTCTCAGCCTTTCCACTCCACGTTGTCTGCAGTTTCGATGGTTTAGAATTCAGCAACGAGTAAGTCATTTAAATAAGAAGTAGTTTTTTGGCATTTTGATTAACTGCGATGGATTTATTGATTTAAAATGACTAGACAGGTTTGAAAATTGCTAACATCTGTTGAGTTTTTGTTTTATTTATGGAACTGAACTGTTTAACTTGAGTGACACTGATTCACTTTTTTTTCATTTAATATTAATATTATTATATTTTATATAAATGTTTAGTTATTTGTTCTTAAAACGTTCATGATTGTGTAACAAGCAAGGCTATCTCCACATTATTGTATTCTGAATATTATTTGATATTTGTATGTGTTTCAAAAATTATTTTGAGTGGATTGAATTTTGAGAATTCCTTCATGATAATGTAATATGAGAATAATCAATTTATTTAAAAAATTAATTTGATGGTGAAATCGCGGTGCCATATTTAATTTTAGGAACGTTGTGTTTTGTAGTATTTTAATTTACAAACATTGTCCAGTCAGTTTTCATATTATATTTGTATAAGTCAGATTACATTATTTTATATTATTTACAGTTAATATGTTGCAGGTTGTTATTAGTTAACTTAAATCATATTCTATCGAGCCCATTACCAAAACAGTTTCTCAGCAATATAATATTCTTCCTTCTGGCAGCCTTCCACTCCTCTACGGAGCTCTCCTCCGCTATTTTGAGTGGTACCAGGCCCGAATCCTGCTGGTCACGCCGCCATTAACCGCCTGTTCACCTCTCCTCTCATTGGTCGAGAGTTGGAGCCAATCACTGCCCGCCGCACAGATCACCACGCCGGAGTTGGCCACTCTTCTGGACCATCGGTTGCGGAATCAGGCCTTCCACAGGGTTCGTCGGAATATCTGAAACAGCCTGAGAAATATTAAACGTTTTAAGGAAATATGTTTACTAATATCTAATTGAAAAGATGTACTCTATTTCACTATTAGCCAATGTGTGTTATCACTACAATTTAAGTGGATATTGCTTCCTTTTATTGTTTGATAAAAATTTTAATGTTTTGATAATAAACTCCAATATATATATACAATGTAAATATTGTGTAAAAATTAGCACAAATTTGCCATAGTTATTAAAATTATTGACACTAAAATTAATCGTATGCATTAAGTTTAGATCTAAGGAATTTATATTGACAACATTTAATGAATTTATTACTTGAAATATTATATATTAAAAACTTATGTTTTAGTATAAACCTTAAAATAATCTATGATATAATATTATAACACAATGGTATATCTAACATATGCCACTGAAAAAGCATTGTTTCTAATATTCGAAGTACGTTATTGTACTTTTTTCTGCTTATTGTTAAGAAGAGTTGTCTGATCAGTCATACCCTTGCGGAAAACACTTCAAAATGTTAATATTTCGGAAATCAATGACATTGGTAATGGCACAGTATTATGACATAAAACTCGTGGGAATGAAATTTCAAAGAAATATTGTATTACCCAAATAGTAGAAGATTTTGATGAATGACATTAATAGTTGCCATGGACAACAGTTTCTAATTTTAATAAACAACAGAATGCCCAATAGTGCGACATTAATAGTTGCCATTGACAACAGTTTCATCAATGGCTTTTAACTCAGAAGTTTTAAACCGGTTGACTTGACATGGACTTTATAAAATGTTTATAACTTTTACTAAATGTGACTACAACGGTTGAATTTTCATAAGAAATGTAAAATATTTCCAGAATATTGTGGGACTATTAACTTAGATTTTGTATATTATTATTTATTATTATAGGAATTACCTCATATAATTAATGGTTTTATTTACTCTCTGATTCTATTGAAATTTAAAGAATTGAATTTAAATATCTTGAACTTTTTATTGTTTTAATGCTTAGTTAAATTTTTAGTTAAAACTAATGCAGGGCTATTTTGCTAAGTGGTGCGGATTATTACGTTGTTTGTTTTTGCGGTGATTCTAAATTATTATTTGTTCTCTAATCAGACGTTTGATTAGCTTTCCATTTATCAATTAAGATGCGCTAATTATATTGCGTTAGTAAAAAACAAGCACTGGATAACTGTCCCTTTAGCCTTTGTTTGATCAGTAATTACTACGTAATCATTATTAGCACGCGCCTAAAAAACACTTGATGGGTAAGATTTCAAGAATTTAAGTTTCTGCCTAAACCCTAAAAAACTTTTTGATTGAAATATCATTTTAATAATGTATAGAGTTGCTATGTCATGTCTTATGAGTCACGTGTTAGGTCCTTAAGTTCTCCAGTATCTACCTTAATATATTGAGTCGCGTCCTTTCAGCCAGTCTGGTCTGGAGGTCTGTCACTAGGACCCCCTTCCTCGTCTACTGGGGGTGCCGACACCTCCTCATCGGGACTGTTGCTATTGACAACTGAGCAGCAGGAAGGGGGGGAGCAGACAGCCACTGTTGTTGGGAAGGGGGCAGGGGCCACCACGAGCCTGCTGCCGGTTGCCACCGAGTCCAGGATGGAGCTGCTGGATCTTGTCGATCTGAGCAGCGGTCTGCCGAGCCACTTTGTGACCACTGTCAGGCTTACACTGTATCCTTTCATGTGTTGCGTTGGGGTGGTGTGCGGGTAGAAACAGGGTGTTCAGTCCACCCGCGTAGAATTTGTACTGGATCTTGAAAATTTAGAGGAAATTAGTGAAATTTCCTGGAATTTTATTTTAAATTGTTAATTTTTAGTAGAAAGTTAACTCCAGAAAGATCTGGCTGGTTGTAGACTTGAGGCTTCTGCTGTATAACTATGTGGTACGTTCCAACTTCATTATCTATTATCTATTCATAGATTATTTAAAGATCCTATAATTTTATTTGATTTTTTTTAAACATATGACTTAGAGAAGTGATGAGTGTTCTAAACAGTTATTGAATTTTGTCATCCGTATCTATTAAGTGATTCTTCATTAATTTTACAAGATTGTTTGGTTGTTTTTTTTGTTTTCTGTGGTATATATATTATATTATAGGTATCATTTATCCACATATACTCGTATGAGTCAATTCAGTGTTTGACTAGACATAGCATTTTGAAATTTCGGTAACCATTTGAAAATATTATTTACTATATATTATAGTTGGCTTCAATATAATATTAAAATTATTGTACGAGTATATCACAGGCATGGTTTATTATTTTTGTCAAAGAACATTTAATATTCTGAATATTTATGTAGTCCTGGAACAACATTATTATGATTACAGTATCATTTTAAGTTGAGTGTCTGTCCACTTCACCTACTCCCCTCGCTATGCTAAAATGGATGTTTCCTTGACAACTCTGTGACTGCTCTGGTGTCATCCAAGATCTCTTCTCTGGCCTGGTAAGAATGATTGTGCCGATGCCACCTTCCTGAGGCACATCGCTGCTCAGAACTGTAACGTAAGTGCACATGTGTGGATGTTTAGCTGTAAACTGTAACTAATATATTATAAACTATTGCAAAATATTGGTAGCAGCCAGGTATCTTATATTGTTACATGTACTGTTAGCAGGCATATCGGATGTTTGGCTGAAATTGGATTTCATTAATTCAAATTGGAATAATTAAGCGAGTATTTTGAAATCACTCCCTAGTTACAATTTGAAGTGATGTTAAGTCGTCAAACTGCCGTTCAGTCTGTGTTTAAGTGTGTTGACTTTTTTGTAACAGAAAATTGTCATCTGAACTAAATATTCAGCGCCAGTGCTTCAATCAGAGAATTAAAGATATCGCAGCCATAATTGTGGTTGATATTCTCAACAAAAAGGTATAAACAGGCCCTTGATTTCAAATTTACTTTACTTAAATAATTGTGAGCATATAACGATAATTTTTGTCTATCCACTAACGTTAAAAATAATTTGTCAGCTAATAATTTTTAAAAGTTATTCGCAACAGGCCTGATAGCATTTTTGATTTTGAGGTTTGTAGAACACCAGAGATGTTATTTTGATTATTCTTAAGTGTAAATAAATATATAATTATATAATGTGAGAATAAAAACAATGATCCGATCATTTTACTTAATTGTAAATTGTAATTTATATATTCTGGAGATTTTATCATGTTATAATTTTTATTCTAACATATAAATATTTATTGGGGGGGGGGGGGGG
>JAUZND010000318.1:0-14231 GCA_034780555.1 Coelogynopora nodosa | reverse complement strand
CTATTACCTCGGGGCGCTACGCGCCCTCGGAAATTAGCATATTTATTCCCTCTTAATCCAGGCATAATACATACATTGTATATATTTAAATGTTTCAATTGGAAGCATTTATATGTGGCAGGACATATGATACTGCCTTCATATCATAAGTAATATAAAATAATTATTAGATTAACAGCAGAACTCTCTGGTTATAATGGTGAAGGGAGATGGACTAAAAATTATACACAGTATTTTAAATTTTAAATATTGGTCGCGTGAGATTTTGAAAATGACGTTATCATCTAGCCAAAAAGACCAAATTTTATCTGTTGTATTTTTTTTTGACTATTCTGAAATCAATTTAGGATATTGTAATTAAACTAATTTATGTATTAATTTAGAAAGAATTTCGTGTAATTTGTCTATTTCATACCAATTATTAAAATGTTATCATGACTTCCACGGCTATACTCAAAAAGTAATTTTTTAGAATAAATTTAACATTATAATATTCACTGCCATTCTATTTTTGTGTGCCTTTTTTATTGAATATATTGGAAATTTCTATTTCTACTGTTACTTCAAAAAATCAATATTGTATAATAAATATTACTAAATTCAAAACAGTGTCTATTTTTTCAACAAAAGCGTGACAAAAATATTTTTAGTAAAATAACCTCTTTTGTAAATATAAATATGAATGTATAATTTAAAATTTATACAAAAAGTATAAAAAAAAGTAAATATTTACAATTAAAAAAAATATTATAGTAGTTTTTTATAGACACCTTTTTTATTGGATATAAATTAGATAGAATATACAGTATTATTGAAAAAAAGATAAAATTAATGCCTTTAAACAATAATAATACTAATAATTAATACGTGACATACTTTTTACTAGAGTTGAACAAAATGTGTGCAATTTTTTCCACCTTTACCGTATGTTTTTTGACAACTTTTTTGTCTTGGTTATTCTAATTCTATTGTGTTAATTAAATACGATATATGTGATCTATCATTAAAAACATTGATGACAATATTGTTTGGGTTAAATTAGTAAACAATTTCATTGTGTAACAAAATATTATGTGCTATAGAGTTTGATTAGATAAAACAATTGCGCTCTAAACTTGAATTATGATAATTCGTTAAACAAATGATCATTTTTAAGAAAAGAATAGCTTTTAATATACATATACTCTTAGCATTAATATATTCAACGATTTCCAAAGCAACTAAACAAGTAAACGTCTACCATATGTTATTCATTTAAAGCAACTCCAAGTTGAGATATAAATTTTCATTAAAAAGTCACTTATTTAAGAGCTATACTCACTGACTTCACTTCATTATTCTAATAATGTTTATTTGACATGTTCGTGGATATCTCATATTATTGTTTCTATAGCGCTTGATAACATTATTCCTTTTTAATTATAATGGTTGGCCTATTTTCATACTCAAATCCTATTTGTTATTTCTAAAGCGTAGCAGCCGACATTGCATTCAATATGGAGAGGTATATAAATATATTCATTTATAATACATGTTAATGATACATGTAAACAAAACATGTAAATAATTATGATGTACTTAGATATAAAATTTAATTATTAGAAACAATTACTTTGTTCATGAGAAATTATATTTTGCATAACATATATTAAAATGGATTTCTTAAAAAATATAACAGTCGACTTTGAGAAGTAAAAAAAATCATTACTTATAATCATGTCATGAGAGTGATTAATAGTTTTAGACTTTAAAACGTGGACGGCTATAATTTTTAATGAATCATTTAGTAGTGTGAAATTGACATTTTAATTATTTAATTTTTGATTATAGCATTTTGCTCATTATTTAAAAGACTTGTTGCGTAAAATGTAATACTATCAATTAAAAGAGGACCAACATCACTTAACATATATGTTATACAAGTTAAATTGAGATTAAATTTTAACTTTGAGAAATATTAAATTTTATCTTCAATGTAAAATTGGGATAAATCGCGTTAAAAATCGGTTCACAGAGATCACATGGTTCAGGATTTACAGAGATTACAGATTTCAATAGTCACAGAATTCACAGGATTTAGAATTTACAGACATCACACGGTTCAGAATTCACGGTTATCACAAATTTCAAGAGTCACAGAGATCACAGGAATCAGGATTTACAGAGATCAGAGTCCAGCATTTACGGTGATCACAGGGTTTAGGATTCACAGAGATCACAGATTTCAAGGTTTACAGAGCTTATGTTCCACATTTTACTCCAAATGGTGGCACGCATTGCCAATTAAGGGATTTTAAAAAAATTGTTTTACATACTAAAGCAATCGCCATGGGCCGCCTGCTCTGCTTTTTAAAAATAAATGTTGCTAGTTCAAAAAAAACGATTGAAAAAAAATCCTGTTTTTTGACCAATGAAATATTTTAGAAAATATCTACCATTGCGTTATCGTCCTAATGTACTGAATGTATGAAAAATAACTATCGATGATCACACACAGCCTCAAATCGGACTCTCTATTTTACGTAGAATCACAGTATAAACATAATTAAGAATAAATTGCAGTTGATAATATCTAATACAATAGAATTGATTGGAACCATCAGGCAAAATCAGCTGACTAGACCGGAAGAAAAGTGATAAATCGGAAATAATAAAACATAAATCAAAAGAAAGGGTTACTATATAACAAAGAAAACCGACAAAAAAGATACACAAAAGGCAAATAAATAAAATTTATATAACTGGAAAAGACAAGAGTATAACTTCGTAGAAAAACTCACAGTGCAAAATTAACCAACACCTAAAATAAAAAAATAATGAAGGAGTTCTACTAAGTTATACTTGTACTTATATATAAGGCAGGCCTAGGAAATGAGAGGTTGATAAGTCATGCCTAAAGTGGTTATATGTAAACTAAAATATAATATATAATAACATATAATAATCCAGGACACAAAACCAAAATGGACCAATAAATAATATTAGTTAAATAATGTCCTCGTTCATTAGTTCAAATGTACTTAATTAGCTATATATCATTAATTTTATGGGTTCCCAAATAAAATATTGATATTTCCGAAGTTGCTAAATTCAAAAATGATGAAAACAAACATGTAGAACATGTAGAACACGTTTAAATACAATTCTGTAAAATTTATAGTTGCTGCAAATAATATTTATTTTTAAGAAATGAATAAATAATAAAATAAACTCAAATAAAATTCGTCGAAACAAAAAACGTTTAAAGAGTTGTAAAACAATTAATATATATATATACATATTAATTAATGAAACTGAATTAGCGAATTAATTAATTAATTAATTAATTAAATGAATTCGAACGGCGATTGTGATTTTATTATATATATATAGATATACTTAAATGTGTTATTATTGTAGCCTACCTTCAATAACTTTCTAACTTTGTAAAATTAACTTCAATAACTCAATTTATTTGTATTAATTTGTTAATTTGTTATATAAAAGCAGCACTCAAGTGGTGTTGATGATGACAATTCAGTTTTCTAGGGAAAACTGATCTAAAAGACCATTTCATCTGAATATTTATAATAATACCCACTGAGAGAGATTGAGAATTGTTTCTTATTATTGAGACAACTTTGCTTTTCTGGTGTTTTATCTATAAATATGACACTCTTTTATATTCATTGTTTTGTTATTTGTTATACGTGCGTTATTTGTTTGTGTCTGGTTAAAGGACAATGTTTAACTCTCTACCTGACATGTTCACCTTGTTGGGGATTTATTTGATACATGCCCGTATTGTAAAGAAGAATTTAACGGAATTCATAGTTTTGGCCATAATGTGATTAGTTTCCATTATGTTTATTCATTTGCTACACGAGTCAATTCGTTCGTTGAGGGCATGAAACTTAAAAAATACAAACATTTTAATAGTTTGATACAATTCAAATAAAATTTATTATTTAAAATATTGGCCATCAATTACAATTGAAAAATGTATAGTGTAAAGATAAATATATTCTAATAATTAACATTCAATTAATACATCACACACTAACTAACAATTTTTTAGTGACCAGAACTTATAATAATGTTTTTTACAATGATTTGTTTTTCCAAAACTTAAAAAAAAATTATATGACAACCTCTTCTTGACTCTGATAACGATATTCTGTAGAATGATATTGCTTCTGAAAATTCAAGTTTTTATTAGAATATTGTGCACGATAATACAATATCTGCATTAACATTTTGTTAGTTTTTTTCAGAAGAACACGGAGATTGTTTGAGGCATTCGGCCCTGAATGTCGGTATTCTCCATACATAAATGAACCAGTTGGTGCTTTCTAGAAACAAAATAGGAATCCACATAAAAGTTTCGATTGCCTGATAAAAGAACAATTCGAATTGGTCTGCAGCATATGATATAAATTTGAAAAATTTCAATCCGTACAATGTTGCTTGTGGAATTGCGCAACAAATCAAACCAGCAGAGATAACAATAATCAATACTGTCATCTTAGTTTCCCCACGTGATATTGGTGATGAAGTGGTTTTAGATCCATTGATCACATTAATCCGATTGAAGTTTAATTGTTTCATCTTGATAATAAGAGCGATGTTTAGTGTAAAAATCAGGAGAGTTTGAACTATACCGCAGTTAGTAAATAACATCACATAAATAATCCAAAACTTTGTATTTTCAAGCATGAAACAACCTTCATAGCGATCTTGTTTGTAATACAATATTTAGTGACAACTGCAAATGGAATTGAAATAAAAAAGCAAAATAAAATGCATATGCCGGTCAACTTCCACGCCGTCCTAGTTGTCCAAAAACGACATCTCAGGGGCCAGTAAACTGCAATAAATCGATCGAAACACACAACCACGTAAATGGAACTAGCAAAACAGGATGTAAAATTATGCATCGTGTAGTAAAGCGTACAGGAAAGAGGACTGAGCATAAAAAAATGTACACTGCCCAAACCCTGGGTTATCCGGAGCAGGCCCTTCCACGAAAACAGTCGCATCCATCCGATAACAATTATATTGAAGAAATCCGCCAGTGCAATGAAAGCAAAGTAAACCATGTGTCGACTAATGTTCGACATTCGAAAGAGGAAAATATAAATGATGTGGATATTAGTCAGCATACCGATACTGAGGTACACTGGCAAAATGTAAGCAGAAATAAAAGATACAAGACTGCTTGTATTGCAATAGTATCTCAGATACATCGGATCGCTTGAATTACGTGTTAGACAACGCAGCTATACTTCTGATTCCCCATCCCCAAGAGTGACATTGCTTGCCTCATTTAAACCATTCATTGTGATTATAGCTTATATTTTATAGTTGAATGAAGATAGCGTCAAAACGTAACAAATATAAAGTCGGATTTTAAAATTACACTTGTATAGTCTAACTGAAGTAAAAGATATCCAATAAAAAGTTGTAATTGGTTGTTTGGGCATTTTTCATGTTAACCAATAACTTTAGCCATGATTTTATTTTATGCCAATATTATTTTATCTCCTAAAAATAAATATTAAACAACCAAATTCGATATGGTACATTAATCAACATTTTTGTAATTAATAAATAGTAGTAAAGTATGGAAATTGTAATGAAGCTATTGAAAAAAACAGTAAATCAAAAATATTGCACAACAAACGTTTTTTTATGTACACCCCAGAACAGAAATATATTGATATTAGTAGATTGAGTTGTTTTATTTATAAATTAAATTACATTTACAAATATTGACGCACTAAATTATTATCGATAACCATTACTGTGCTAACCATTTAATTTTTCCCTCACATCTGTAGTCGAATACGATCTCATTTATGTGGAAAAATATATTTTTGCTATTTATGAATTTATTCATGATAAATAAATCCGAAGCAAATCAAACTGTTTAATTGGTAAAATCCGAACCACTCCTAATTAGTTCAATCACTATATCATATACATATAATAATATGTATGTTTGTATGTATGCATGTACTACAAAGTAATAATTTTTTTTTACTTGAAATACTTGTAATCAAAAAGTTAACTTATCTAAAAAGTAACATTATACCAATTTATATATTACATGTAAATGTTTTACAATTTGAGTTAGTTTTTAATTAACTATGTATTAAAAATGGTATTGATGTTTATATCGAATGTTTCCGTTTTATATTTCATAAAATAAGAATAAAAAATTGATAAACAGTGTTGCTAATATAATATTTCAGAATTTTCACTATTTTTAAAAAGTCAAAAAAGCGTTTTTTGGCAACATAGTTCAAACATAATTCAAAATGAATTAAATATATCATGATTTGAAATGACCACATCAATAATAATATTTCTAAAAAAAACAAAAGAAAACCATAGAAAACCAACCACCCCCTTATTCTGCAAATGCGATATATTTTTTGTTATTACTTAAAATACAGTTTATTAAGCATTAACAATATTTAAATTTAATAATTATCAAAATTAAATATATAATAATAACAATTCAAAATATAACAAAAAAATAACAAATCAAAATATAACAAAAAAATAACAAATGATTACGCATATTTTATTTCACAACTGTTTAAATTTAGTCTAATTTGACAATAATTACTGCTAAAGTGAACTACAATACAAACATACGAATTAATAAGTCTATTCTTTGCGTGATTAAATAATTAATAAATAAATAAATTAATAATTAAATAAAAAATTAATAAATAATTATACAAATCACCAAACTACTTATAAGTAGGAATATAATGTACTACACGTTTATGGAGTGGATCTCCGAAAATTAGTATTATTAAAAAAAATTACAGCAACATAGGCTTCTTCTTTTTTATATATTCCTATTAATCATGTTGCAAAGGGAAAATCACATTTTTATTACTTATAAGTAGTACAATCAAAATTAAGGTATTGTTTACTAAATTAAAATTGAAGCACATCTAGAGCTGTTGAATTAGTAAAATCAATTGACATTATTTTTGTTATTATATTTTTTAGTTAGGTGTTGTTCATTTATTTATTTATTTGATTTAACTGTATATATTGTAGTTATTGTTGTCAAATAATTTTTAAAAACTGTTCCTTATTTTAAATACAGGAAATGTAAACAAATATTGACAAAGGTCATAGTAGGGTTTATGTATAAGTTACGAATTTAACAAGATTACTAAATTCATAATTATTTAGTCTATATAGTTTGTAAAAAAGGAATCAGAATTTAAGTCAATGCGATAATTTAACATGTTATATACTATAATAGGTCATAAATAAGTAATACATATACCTCAATTCTATTGATTAAATATTAAAAACGTATAATCTTAATTTCTAATCAGTATACATTATATAAGCATTTTTTTTACAGATAAGACGTGTATGATATTTGAGTACATGTTCAAGATACATTTAATGTCTATAATTAAATAAACACTGACATAGGCTACGATATTTTAGGCGAGGTCTAACTTAAAACAACATAATCTTTGATTAAGCTAAAAAGATAAAATAATAATGTTTATTTATATTATCATAAAAAAACAATTGTTGAATAAGATAAATTGTTGATAAGCAGAAATGGTGTTTTAGTAATGTAATAGCAATGGTTACAACATTTTATATTACTATAGGTACAATAATTCCTAAAACTTCAAATTTTGGTACGGATTAAATAACATTATTATCTAAAGTCTATATAATGGTCGGAAATACGTGGTTACCAACGGATAACAGATTACATATATTATGGTCAATATAAAATTACCATTTTCGGCTATAAAGAAAATTTATTCAGTAAATGTAAATGTATAATTAATATAAAACATACTACAATAAATATTTACGTATTCCATCAACATAAATTGTTCATTTGTAATAAATTATGTTTACAATACTCATAAGTAGTGTCGACATAGATTTATTTAAAAATAAAAATGTGGCTTAAAAGAAAGTAAAACATATTGTTTAATTTATAAAAGTGTAGTTTTAATTTTTTTATTAAATATCAAAAATTATATATTTATTGTTTTCCTAATATCTATAACAACAATTGTAAAAAGTAAATAAGAAAATGTTGGACCATTCAGAATTAAAAAAAGAAGATTTATATAATATATGTAGAAGAGCACATTATGAAATAATAAATAAAATAAAAAAACTGTGAAACGTGGTTAAAAGTGCACTTTTAAAAATATTTTGATAACCTGCGTAACCCTATCATACTTATTTGTGCTTCATTAGACACCGGTCGTAATATTTCAGTTGTAATAATACAAATCAGTTGTTACGTAATTAATATTATTCAAAATAAAATGATCTAATTTGGTTGCAAATGTTTTTGCCTGCAGATGTCTTACAAATTTGCCAGCTGAAAAAGCGAATATTTGTCAAACAGTCCGTCTAAACAGGAAGTGAATGATCATTGACTTCATGGAGGAAGTCAGCGTCAGCGACAGCAAGGTGTTGTGTCTAACAGTTACTGTCCAGAGAAGAGGTTCATTCTTGTGTAGAGAGACAAAGAAGTTGTAAAACAGTTGTCTATAATATCAACACATATAGGTGAACTCAAAAACCTAGCATAGGCAACATGTGACATAAAAGAAGTTCCACTATACGCTACACTTAATGTTAAAGAATATTTTTCAAATTAAATGTCAAAGTTTAATTATTCGCTAATATTCCCTGAATAGTAAACTGATGGGGGTTTTCGAAATGTTTCGAAAATTTTATTTGACCAAAAAATACATTGATCAATTTGTGTGTGAATTAAAAATGCCTAATTAAGGGCCGCCTTAATTTACTTTTATTATAATAGTGTTTTTCACAGTTACGTTTTATTTATTATAAACATAAAATAATTACTTTATCGTCCATTCAAAGTATCAAATTTCTTTGTTACTCACCTGCATTTATGCAATCGATCGTGTGTTGATTGAATTTAGTTTAAATTATTGAAGTGAATGATGATTTCTGCAGTAGTTACACATGATGATCATGTACCATACATAATATTCACGATAATATCCCCATAAATGGGTGTTATCAACAGCAATATACATTGCTATTGTGTATGGATACTGTGCTTGGATAGGTGTGATGATCGAATAATCAATATGCGACTTTTGAGATGGGGTCCATTGGACATCGGGAGGGTAAAGTATGGTGACATATATTAATGCAGGTATGAGAAGGCTGGTATTTTGCACTCGTTTACCTCAACTTGTATTACGTGAATATAATTTAGCTTCTTGTATTAACATTGTTTTAAAGTGTTTACGTGAGAAATATTTAATATGTCTCATTTGTAAAACGGAAAAGCAATTAATAAATATATTTATTTATGAAAGTTTGGTTACTGACCGAACTAAAGATTTCTCTGTTTACTACGAATAATACATATTACACTGGAATTAAGAGTTTCCATCTCGTTTCACAGCATATAATTAATTCAAACCGTGTTTTGTTGAAATGCTACATCAGCTGCTTTTTTCCCACACTGAACAATTCCATATTACTTCAATACCAACATTTTTCATAGAATAAATATTTACATTTAACTTTTTGCGATGCCCATAATAAGCGATCACTAAAAAGATTTCATAATAACATAATTTTTGTAAACAGATTTCTTACAGTAGATTTTTAATAATTTAAGGTTAAAATATTTCGGTTTATCTGAATAAGTTATTGTATATAAACAGAATATGAACTGTGTGTTCATGCTCGCTAATTAATTATACATCTGTTAATAATAAAGTTTGAGCATTATATTGGCCTATATATATAATTTCAAATACTACAAATACTCAAAAAATATCAGTTAGGATCACACGAGATCTTGTTGAGTCTTTACAATGTAGGTATTTATAGCTGATATTTTACTATTTAAATACACTCGTATAGTATACGAACTGCACTGGCAACCAACATTTCCGATTAAATTCATTAATTTGAATATATAAGTAAAATTATTAGAATAATTTCTGGTAATAATTAATTATTATTGTAATCAGAGGAATAATTTATATTCATTAACATATTGGAATAATATTTGCGTAAATAAAATATAAAACTGTTGGCATTACGAAACGTTGTCGAAACGGGTGATTTACAATTTGAACAAAAAGGTTTTTTGATAATATTCTCATTATGCTATCGATAATATATTTTTAAAATTTCAGTAATTTACAACATTATTTCCGTTTTAAATAAAACTGTTATGTATAATTATTACATCTATATTTTTAATATACTTATATATTATCCAATTAAATTAGAACAATCAATTTTAACCAAAACTATTATTTAGTTTTTATTATATTTTTTATATACTTACTTGACTTATCATTATGAAAATTAATTAATTCAAAACTATTTCTATCCGACAGACTTTTTGCTGTAAATTATATAAATCTTTCTATAGCATATTAAAGAAAACGGTGATGTCTGCGGCTGTATTGAAAACATTTCAATGTTAATTATAATATTTATTGATTATGAATAATTAAAATTATTAATTGATTTTGTATAACGTGTTTTTTGTAAATATATATTTAACAATTGTATAATAATATTATTTCATTAAATGTTAATTGGTTTACAAACTGTATAAAATGGTTTAATACTTTTCTGTATCGTACATCGTAATAATACAGGTATATATGAAGATGAATATATATGAATAAATAACAAGTAGAAATTATTTATACGTGGAATGTAGATATTAGTGTTATTTTAATTGTTAATAATATATAATAATTGTTTTTAGTGAGAGACGTATCTATTCATCATCTATTGTTACACAGTTAGGCGAATGCTGTTTGGTGAGTTAAAATGATTTTATAACATGAGGATTTTACTGCTCTCCAAGTCTTATCATTTTAGGATAATTTACAACAATATATATTTTTAATTCAACTAAATTTGACTTTCAATAATTTGGTTTGAGGTATCAAAGATCGGGCCCGGCGGAGGGATGTAAAAAGTGGGTACCTCAAGTACCTACCTCAATTATTTGCATCCTTTTTGTTCTCTCAATTACTGACGCCTCTAATGAAAATGTTGCCCTCTTGTACCCCGGTTAAATAATTATATAACTATATGAATATTTTTAATATTTTAAATATTCGAATTTTCCTAGCTTCTTATTTAAAAGAGTTGCTATACTTTCAGAGTCATAACATAATGTCTTTCAAACTATCAATAAATTATTAAATTCAAGCATAAATGTTATTTAAATATATATATATATATTTATATCACAAATATATATATACTCTGTCAACAATATATACTCTCACACATTTCCTCTAAAATATGCCCATATGAAAATAATATTATTGCAATCATTGGAAAATAATAATCGTAATGGCTCTCGTATGTATTGTCGATATTTTATTGCGATGTATAAATAGATAAACTCAATTATGTATATACTCATACTATCATGCTAATATTATAATTTAAATATAAATATAATTATTTTATTTTATTTTAAGAAAAAAGAAAAATAATTTGATTATATGATAAGTAACTAATATTTGTGAAATATGTGTACAAAAGATATAAAGTATTACTTATTCTATCACAAACACAAAAACAAAAACATATATTTATGTAACACATAAATATACACACTCTCATATATCAATAAAAAACATTTATTCAACCATACCTACATTAAAATAATAAAATAACAATATCTTGATAAAATGATTATTTAAAAACCTGTTTTGTAGATAATGATTCGAGAATATATTATTAATAATAATAAATAGGGGCATACCACTGATATAGTTATGTTTAAAACACGTTTAACTTATTTGCTGCTATGCTGCCTCATAAAAATCTGTTTTACATTAATTTGTAGTTGATTTATTTCAAAACATATACAGACTGCAATTTACGACATATCATCGGGGCCAACAGAAGGATTTTTTATAGGGTATTGCTAAAAGCAGGTGGGCACCAGAAGGGGCATGTGAGACTTAAAAGATGCGTCTGCTATAAATTGTAAGGATTTTCTATTTTTTGATTAATTTTTTTATTTAATTTTAAAAAAATAAAAAAATAGTATATATATTTATTAATATTTATTTATTTTATTAATTTAATTTAATTTTAATTTTTAATTTAATAAAAATTAATTTAATTTAATTCTAATTTGTAATTTCCTAATTCTAATAAAATCTATAATTCTATTGAATAAAATACAAACATTATTTGTATATATATATTTATAAATATTTATTTATTTTATTAATTTAATTTTAATTTTAATTTTTAATTTAATAAAAATTAATTTAATTTAATTCTAATTTCCTAATTCTAATAAATTCTATAATTCTATTGAATAAAATACAAACAAAACGTACAGTCTTAGTAATTGTACACTAAATAAGTTACTTCTTGCTGAAAAGATATCATGATCAAAACATACCATTATCAATCAGTCAGTCAAAATCACATACCTTTCAACTTCCAGGATGGCGAAATGTTCGGTTTTCAAATTCCCCAAGAACAATTAATAAAACTATCATTATACTGTTCACAAACGTCTCATAATGAAAAAACATAAACACATATTTCTTTCTAAATCAGTATAAATCGTTTTAATCACAATGTTACAAGTATATTGGCTCCTTGCATGCTGTTATTCAATCAATGTTAGCCTTATAGTTCGATAGTCATCAGTGAGAACCAATCAGTGCTTAATGTTATTATATAGTAATGCAATAATTGATATCATAATAAACTCACTAATGATTACATGTAAGATATAATAAATTATACAAAAGTTTATATATTTAACAGATAATTATTTTATTTCTGAATATAGCAAAGCAACCATTGCTTTGCTATATTCAGAAATAAAATCTGGTTATCTGGGAATTATTATTTTTTTTTTTTTTAGAAATTAGAGGATCTTCTTGTTTAATGAAAATACATTAATTGACAAGTTTATGAATTGCGAACATATCAACTTAATATATTTACTCCTATTTAATGATAAATAATATAATATTTAATTAATATCTAGACGCCAGTAAAAATATTATTGTTTTATATATATGCATCCCACACATTAACATGTAATTTTAACATGCAATGTTGACATTTAAATAAAGTTAGTTGCAGTAAATCTTTATAAATAGTACATTTTGACATATACGTAGCGGGGAGGAGGGGTTTTTCGGTTTTAGGAGGGGGGGTGTTTCGGGTTTAGGAGGAGGGGGGCGTTTCGGTTTCGGTTTCAAGGGTGTTGATGAGTCATAGAGCCTAGAGGGGGGAGGGACCGGGCCAATATATAATAGTATAACGTTTGGAGGTTAGAGATGTTTATGTCAACTACAATTTTTAAACTACAAATTTTTAACTAAACAATAATTTCTCTATAGACTAAATTCGTCTGTTTTCATTCTAGTGTGCACTAATATGCTCAGTTGCAGAGATTGAATGCTTGTTCCGGTTAATCATTTATTATTACTTTGAATTGGCCTATGGGGATGAAATAAATATCAGAGCTCGTATTTCACGTTTTCTTTTTATTGGTAAGTATAATCATACTTCTATTTCAATTAAATTTTATTTAAATTCGTGATACACGTTGTTAGAATTACATTTTAGTGCACCCAATATTGCAGAATTTTATATGATATGAATTTATACACTCTAGACATCTCGTGTAACAAGGTCATTTTTTGACATATTTTCTTTGACAAAATTACTTAAGCATAAAATAAAATATAGTTAAAATAAAATGTTCTATTCTTGATTAGATTATAGTAATGTGTACAGTAAAAAAAAAATTGTTGTGTAAATTGAATAATTCTACAAACGATTTAATAATTTTAAAATTTTGTAATTATCGAAAATTGATAGATTTGTTTAGAAAGAATTGTTTTTAATAGGTTAAAAGATATATTAACTGTTTATATATATATATATAATTATAATACATTTTCAATAAACTAAAATATTTTTAAAACCCATGTATTGACAACATACTGTCAAAATGCGTATAACATCTACTTAACTAATATTATGTAAACCATTTTGTTATAATTCAGATCGATATGATTAATAGTTTGTCCTTAACCTATAGAACACATATGTAAGTATTCATATCGAAGTGTAGATTCACGGTTCATATTGTTGTTGTTGTTCAGGTATCTTCTCCGGTCCGGAGGTTGATTGCAATATTTCTCCACGCTCGTCTATCATTG
>JAUZND010000316.1:0-14234 GCA_034780555.1 Coelogynopora nodosa | reverse complement strand
TCAAGACACATTCTCAAGACACATGATACATTCTCAAGACACATTCTCAAGACACATGATACATTCTCAAGACACATGATTCATTCTCAACACACATGATACGTTCTCAAGACACATGATACATTCTCAAGACACATGATACATTCTCAAGACACATGATACATTCTCAAGATACATGATACATTCTCAAAACACATGATACATTCTCAAGACACATGATACATTCTCAAGACACATGATACATTATCAAGACACATTCTCAAGACACATGATACATTTTCAAGACACAATTTGTGCCAGAAATTCATTTTGAAGTAAATACTGTTTTTGCCCACAGAAAAGTTTGAAGCCCTAAATTAGTGTACTCCAACTATCATGCAAAATACATGATTTGTGTCAGGAAATTGTCTGTTGAAACAATATTTGTGTTTCCTTACTATGGCAAACGGGACACAAATTGTGTGTTAACACAAAAGTTACATGTTTATTGGACACCTTTTTTGTGTCATGTAACACATCAAATTTTTTCAGTAATTAAATTATTAAATAATCAAATAATTTAATTATTTAATCCATTTTAGAACGTTCATTTATGCCTTAAATTATATTAAAATATATGTAATTATGATACCATATAATGTGAAAAGTACAATTAAAACATTAATTATTTGTAAAAAAAAATCACCGGTAGATTTTAAAATTCAATGATAATTTCAACTTTCAAAATAATTAAATTTCTTTTTCAATAATTGATATTTTTATGACTAATACTTTAGAGCATACTAAGTTTACAAGAATAAGGTTACTTACTACTTTTAGGCCTAATAGCGCTACTAAGACTACTTATAATATATAAAATTACGAACATTTTTAGCATCGATTGTCAAAACTATAACCGCATAAAAATGAAAAGTAATAGCGTATTAAAGGATAATTTATTGATTATGCTTTTGATGAGATGCTGTATTATTCCAAATAAATCTATATTTTCTATTAGAAATAGATAACTTTAATAGTCTAAATCTAACGTATATATTTCTGTGTGTAAAATAATTGTTTAACTAAACATAGTTCGATGAAATTTTCGAAATGGTTCATGTTGTAAATAAATCCTTTTTATCGTGAAAGTAAGATTTTTTAGATGAATTACTTTTACAAGTTTGTTCACAGAGACCGAAAATATATAATTATTCATTGATTATCTTGTCAAAAAAAGTCTGGATACAATTTTCTTTCATATTATATAAATTTAATTTAATATATATATACTTTTTTAATTTAATTCAACATCACCTCCGATTACCACCGTGTAACACTGGATAATATATTATATAATTATAAAATAGTTACTTATACTAAATTATCTAAATCAAAGTATTATTATTATGTTGTCAATCAAAAGTTAAAAACATTAAATAGATTAAGAAATTGTTGTACTAAAACATATATTTAAATACAAATTTGAATTTAAAATAATAAAACAAAATAAAAAATCACAAAAATCTTAGTGTAAAAATATATTTATCACCCCGAGCGACATCTGCATGCAAGAATAAAAATTTATAAACAACATTCTTTAAAGGGTATAGAAGGCCAACTTCGCGTAAAATAATAATTTTATGGCATATTATAATGAATAAATATATACTTTTCTAAAACCTCATCTCATTAAATATCATCAAGTATGGTAAATAAGGTAACAAAAATAAAGTGCCTAATAGCAATACATGTAGCATGTTATAAATATAAATAACAAAGAAATACACATTGTTCGGCTTAATATATGGTGGTTCGGAAAAATATTATAAAACTTTGCAAGTTGAAACACATAATAAAGTAAATGTAATGTATAAAATTAATAAATGAGTGTCACATTTTTTACAAATAAAAATGTTTCTGATTTTAAAATATTTTTTGATAAAATAACTATTACTAACAAGTAGATCCATGTAAAAGATAATAAATATTATAAATGCAAAGGGTACTATGAATTCATATTATGTTTCTTCCATATTCCTCACTCCAACATTATGCAATACAATTCCGTTAAGGCTATCTATCTGTCTGTAACGATTTACATCATATATAGAACAAAAAACAGAAATTCATATATAACACTGCTATCAATCCCAATTCAAGTAAAAAATTATTAATAAATCAATATCCAAATATATGCTGTTCTAAACGCATGTATCCTGGCTACTGCTGTTGGTGGTACCGAGATTCTGCTGTGCAGTTGTGTCATGGTTGTTGTTGTTCCCGGTTGCTGGGCAACCTGAGTGGATGTCGTCAACAGAGAGAGACATGTTTGTATTGCCAGGTGGCTGTTGAATCTGCGAGAACGTCAACAGTCGAGAGGCGCCTGGGTTGCTACGGAGACGAGATGCTGTTCGGTCCTGGTGTCCGCTTGTAGGACTTGTCTGAATATAAGATTCTAGAGTTCTTTAAAAAAAGTGTACGGTGTTTTCCTTTTAAATGATACAATTACTTTTTATAAGGTTAGTTGATTTCAAACTGCCTGCATATTTTCAAAAATAGTTTTATGTAAAAGAAATTGTTCTAAACAATAATATGAAAATTGTGTCGTAGATTCTAGAATTCATATTACTTGCACTGAATTCTGAATATGGGTGTATCCACATAGACTATTCCAATTTTTATAATGTTAGTTTCATATTTGATACATCAAGATCACACCATTCCAGAACGAGCGACTAGTACCCTCGTGAATGTGTGATATGTGATCTGTCCTAGCAAAACAAGAATATCTATTTAGAATTGTCATAGAGTCTTCTTCTATGCTATCTATTTCCTATCGAAGTTTAGCTTGTTTGTAGTTAGAAATATATAAACTTTACTATCATTTTTTTGAGAATGAGGGTTCTTGTCGCATACGCTGGATTATTTGTTTTACTACTAAAGGCTATATATATATATTGTAAGACACTTCCAATGTAATATTTTTAAAATAAATGACATACTAAATATTGAAATATTAATGATTAATGTATTTATGAAGAGTGTTTGGATAACCTAAACGGTTTTTAAACATCAACTTTCTAAAAAAATTAGATTGTTTTCTCTAACAATATCACAATAATACAAAATTGAATTTGTTAATATATACATGGTTTAAGATTATCATGAAACAAAAATGTAATTAAAAATTATAAAATCAATGCCACTGTTGATTGTTGATAACCAAAAAATACAGACAGTGCACCTATAAGTTGGTAGCAGCAACATATAATGTTGATCGTTATTCTACGGTAATTGACAGAAAGGATATTTTTGTTTAATATTTGGCGTATATAAATAAGTACAGAAATAAGTAATATTACTTGAAATATTATATTCATGAAATATAAAAATTAAAAGTTTAAGGTGTTTATTTAAAACTTTTCGAATTATATATATTTTGAAGTTGACAAAAACAAGATATAACAGAATGAAAATAGATATTACAAAGGTTATTTTTTTATCTTACAGGTACAATTTTAGTTATTAATGTTTTTATTTAGGGTAATTAAACAATATTTTCAATATAATTGTATATTCTTTATATTATTCGGTAATACAGTCAAATCTAAATTAGTATAAATATTAACATTGTTATTTTCAACAGTTCAAACAACCCTTTTAGCCACATACTAAAATCATCTCATCCCGCAACACACAACACCCCATCACTCATTTCACCTGATTTCTGGGACTGTTCAGCTTGGACGCAGGAGCAGATGCCTTTCTCCCCACAATCGGCGGGAGAGGCACCACCTTATCAACCCCGGCGGCAACCGCCAGACCGCCACACTGCTGCGGGTGCTGCTGATGCTGCTGTCCACCCGCCAACTGAGCCCACTGCTGCGCGCGCTGGGCCCGCATCCGGAACTTGCTCTCCGACATCGAGAGGGACTCATCCGACCTGGACCGCACCAGGCGGCCCCCTCCCTCGCCTCTGCTGGTTGGCATAGCAACCATTGCTGTTGCGGTCAGTTTGTCACTACCGCTGACAGCTTGGCTGGACAATGGAGGAGGACAAAGATGCGGCTCGCCAGCGTTCAGTTGGGTGTGGTGTTGCTGGTTATTGGTCCCTCGTGGCAGCATCATTTCGAGGTTGTTGCCGCCGGCTGTGTTGTTACCTGGGTGATCGAAGCGACCGTGATATTCGGTGTAGCCGTGGTCTTGGCAGGGCAGATTCATGATTGGTACTTGATGATCAAAGTTATAGCCTGCTGCTGGACACCCGAAATATTAATAAAGAAAGAGTTTTTGTTAGTAATTAATTTAAATTCAAATGTTGTGTATTTTGTGACTGTATGCAAAAATTAATTGTATATATTGTACATTTATTGTGAATATTGTATATATTAAACGGCCTGATTGAGTTTCAATTTATTAGAGTGTGATTAATGGGGAGTAGGCTAACACTATCAATCATTGATATTGAAGAACAGAACATCATCACAAACAAGATTAATTAAAAATGGAGAATAGCATAAAACGATTTATTCTGAAATGAAAAAAATTTCAAATTATTTTCCGATAGAATATATATATTGCAATGTTTCAATCCATTTTGATGACTTTTGATGACTTGATGAAAAAAAATGGTTTACTATTTAACAGAATAAGTATATTAGTCAATTCCATAAAACAGGTCAGATTGAAATGAAAGCGGTCATAGATTTAACATTATTTATCTTTTAAACAAATAATACGATATTATTGTATATATTGTTATATATATTGGACTGTCAGGACACATCCAATCAAATTACCTTGATATTGGCGATAGTTGGGAACCATTTGTGGACCAGCAGGATCCATGGTGGACTTGAAACCGTGATTGTGCATACAACCGGAGCAGTTGTTGATGGAGGGAAAATTGCATGGATAAGCCATTGGTCCCTGAATAATCAATAAAAACATCCCTATCTCGTGAGAATTAAGCTATTATAATAGTACAGTAATATATATAGTAATATACAATAATAAATAAATACAATAAGAATACATTACTGTTTTGAAATTGAATAAAGATTCTTAATCCAAGCCTGGGCTGGTATCCGCGTAATTATTAAATATTTAATTGTGCAATTTATACGATTTAATATCAATGTTGTCTAATTTTCCGAACAATAAATAATTTAGATAACTTGGTATTCATTTTGAATTTCACTAAAAATATTAATATAACCCAATAATGGATATCCAACACCTTTTATTTATATTTTTTTTATATATTATTTATATATATATATAATATATATATATATTTTTATTATATTTTATTTATCAACTTTTAATTATTAAAAATCAATTTTAATTTTCGACTATAAAATAAGACAAGAAATTAACAACTTTATGCATTTGTTATATTTTACCCATACATAATAAGGACACTACATAAATGGCAAAATATTATTATAAGTGACAATCTGTTTCAGAAATTATTATTTACATTATTAAAAAAACGAATTCGTTTTAATAATGAAACAGCCAGAAAAATAATTTCACCACATACTGTAAAGTCATTTGCTTTTTTACCCAATACTTTAAAGAGAAAAAACCGCTTTTGTTTCCGATTTACCAATGTACTAAAACATCATTAATGAGGATGAATATCGTTTGATAAAAATATAGACATTATTTATCGGCCATGCATAAGATTGTTAAAATATACAGTATATTATATTATATTATATACTTTAGTATTTATAATTATACTTATAATATACAGTATGGACATGAATGGGATAGATGTCGTTAGATATTGACAGAAAGATATCGTGTTCTTAGTTAAGTAAGTCTAATAATCATGCAATATAAAGATGTAATAAACAAGGAACATTACTAACAACCAATTATTGAAACAATTGAAAGCTATCGAATTTCCAATCAAATACTTCACAGTGGAAATTTCTATTAAATTACAATTTCTAAACAAATGGAATGTCGGAGTTTCTGATTTTTCGATCATAGTAAAATCCCTTCTATTGTAATATAACAAATAGCGATTAATCCGTATGCAACCACTATCAGACGCGTACCTAAGTGCTAAAAAGTAATTATTATAATGTCAATAAAGAATACACTAACATTAATCGATACTCAAATTATCTGAACCGCATTGGAGGTCGGCAATATAACCAGATGGATGACAAACAGTGCTGGATAAAATTAAATAAATAATTCTTTGCATATGCTATTTTGAATGTCGATTAAAATCGTATAAATAAGTATTCTACTTGAAACATATGAGTACTATCTATAATTATCGGCTTATAACACCTTAGAAAATTATAAGAAACTATCTAACCATACCGAAAAAAATAGTAAGTTCAATGTACTCCATTTTCACTATTATTAATATTATATATGCTAATATTAAGGAACTCACTCTTTTGATGTTGCCAGCTAAATCACGATATAATTGGAATGGAATTCCGAGTTGATCAATACCAGTGGAGACCGGTTGGAGGTAGTGAGCCATCATGGGGTTCACATTGTCGAAATAGCCTCCGATTTTTGGTGCATTTTCTTTAAGCTAAAATTAGCATTGGGATGAAGTAACAATGATTATTATGAGTAGGTTATTGCGTGAAAATAAGGTATGATATCGTTAGGATCATTGTGTAATTTCCTGAGCAGGAAATGTTAGTATTTTCAAATTTTCCCTTAGTTTGGTAATCAAAAAAAATCATTTATTATATGGATATTTAAATGGAAAATGCTGATTGAAATTTCGTTAGAAAGTATCTGGAAATTAATGGACTTAAGTAAGTGGTATTTTTAGGTTTTCAATAAATAATTACCACAACTTACTCTTCTTGTAATTGATATACTAAACATATAGATAAAAAATAGTAAAAAATATAGTAAAAATTGTAAAAATAAAATATGGTTATATCGCAATACGAGTAAAATGTAACACACTACGTAAATTTTTATTAATATATTTTGCAATTTTTTTAGTAGTATAAGATATAATATACCCAATACCATATACAATATAATATACATAATACTACCTGCAATATATTATACGCAAAACGATATGCAATATACTATAAGCTACACAATATAGATACAATATTAGATACACGAAAAACGAATAGGTATAATACACTAATTAATTTTTTATTTCATATATTTATTAATTTGAAAATTCCATAGAGTCTCTAACAAACCTTATCTTTTTTCCCAATTCTTTTGAAAAAGGAAATCACTGCATTTTTAAATCCAACTTTTTTCTTTGCATCCTTCTCAATAAATTGCATCTGTAATAAATAAATTAATGTAAATCCATTAAAAAAAAAAAGTTGTTATATAAAATGTATGCAAACTATAATGCAAGAAAATGTGAACTAATTAAATATTAAATTAATGCTTCATTTATGTGTAAATTAAATATAGCATTATTAGGTTATCAAATATACTTAGATTTAAACTGTAATATATTCAAGTTGTATACCTTGATAATACAAAATTTATGTCACCCTTTAAAAAATTAATATAGAGAAAAATACAAAATCAATATATCTTTTGACATTTTTTAAATGTTATTTGTGAATTAGAATAGTTATAAAACCAATTATATATATTGAACAACATTTGTAGAACATTCCTACTCTTTATATATACTAAAAATTATGATAGAATTGCAATTATTGGTAATATAGTTTTTTAACCTAGCTAAAATAATTCACAAGCAACATATACTACGTCTATTAAAAATCCTATTTATGCACTGTTTACTTTTTGATAAATAGTTTGGCAAACAGATGTAGTCAAATAACTGCTAAACAGTGTATTAAGATTATAAGATGTATAGTTTCTAGATTGGATGATGTCGTATGTTATTCAAAGTTCAAAAACTATTCCATCGGTTTCATTGTATAAAATTATTTTTTAGAATATCAGTAGCATGAGATCCTGTCTTTCTTCATCAGCATCTACATATACACCTATATATAAAGCGATATACGATATACATCTGTATAAAATATACCTGAGAGAGTTTTGGGGGCGACATGGTCGTATCAAACTGCTGCTGATAAGGGTGCGGTTGCGATGCATGTCCACCGCTGTAGCAGCCCCCACTTTGCGGCTGCTTCGGAAGTGGTGGCGGCGGGGGCTGCTGCATCAGGGGGGTCGTTCGACGCGGCGGCGACTGAACACAACCCGACAAAATGCGCCCGCCTCCGCCACCACCACCCCCTACGGTCTCATTCATCACAGCCCCCTCGAAGACGGCGGCGGAACAGTCCCGTGGATCTCGTGAAGTGGCGGCGGCTAGAAGTGGAGCCGCCTGTGTCCGCCGATGATTGTGCGGTTGGCTGAAGCTGGCCTTGGCCGGGTTTATCGTGGAGACGCTCTCGACGTTGTCGTCCAGAGTGTCGTCGGGATTCTCCTGGTTGGCCGACTTGCCGCTGCTCCGCTGGGGTGAGATACCGGTGTTCTCAAGCAGGGCGTAGAGGGAATCAGCCTGTCCTGTCTAGATATAGTGAACCAGAAAGAGAACCCGAAATGATTTTATGTAACTGTATAATGTGATAATATAAATATTATAAGATAAAGCATTAATGGGATAGCTTTAACGAACGTAAATCACTAGGGTATTTCAATTGTAAAGGACGGAACAGCTAATGACTTATCTAACTTGACTCATTTTGTTTCAATTTTAAAAATGAATAATAACTTTCTCAGCGTTCAAATCAAATATTTATTTTTTAAAGAATATATCATATTTAGTCATTATTATTAGTCGTTATTAATTAACTGAAAAATTATAATTTAATTAACAATAATATTTGTAATAGTATATAATAATTTAATTACTATAACAAATATAATTTATTTTTACATCTGAGCTTTTTAATTTTCCGTTCCCCATAATTTGACACAACGTCCAAAAAATCTAAATTAAAAAATTCTTAAGAACATTGTTTGAATATAAAAAAACATTATTTATTAATTTAAACGTTTCTTCATCGAGATCCTTTTTAATATGCAATTAGTAGTATTATTGGTTATTTTTTTAAATCCTCATTAATTGTTGTTACAGTCACTTTTTATTTCATTTTGATCATCGATACGTCGATATAAAAAATTCACTTTATTGTATATATTTAGCAACCCATAAAAAATAAAAGAATATTTTATCGAGGAGGTATAGGGTATATTATTATTATTATAAATACCAATAAATCAGTTTTCATTGATTAGAATGTGAAGTTTCAGAGATTATTGAGAATTAATATAGATTTTTATTATTATGTCATTTCCATAACAACATATTACAAATATATATTCCGTTGTTGAAATCTGCTTGTCCTGTTTAGTAGGAGGTAGAAATAACCGATTTTAGCTTCATAATATTTAATGTTTAAAAATTATTATTTGTGAACAAAATATGATAGGTAAATGGGAGTGGAATATGATAGAAGTAACTTGGAAATTGAGTCTATGAAATAATTTACCATTTTCATTTAATTAATTATAATAGAAATAAGCAACTATATTTATTTGTAAATAGGTTTTTATTGCAAAGTTTATATCCTTAGGATTAATTATCTCAAATTCCCATTGAAAGTTTATTCAAAAGCCAACTAAAATATATTTATAAAAAATCAACAATGAACATCTATAAATATATGTTTTTCAGATATTATAATTCAAATAAAACAACAAGTTAATAAAAGAAAAAAACATGCTTAAATTATTTATTAAAATTAACGAATTTCGTTTTTCTACGAATATCAAAAACTATATAATCCGCATTACATAAATGTTAATATATAGATTAAGCGTGATTAACTAATTACTCTTGTCATTATCGACTTTTCATATATTATTAACTTTATTATAAAAATCATGTATCCAAAATATGTTACACATGAATAATTTATAAACACATATAAGACATACATAAGACGTATATAAGACATACATAAGACGTATATAAGACATACATAAGACGTATATAAGACGTATATAAAACGTACTCTTGTAAAATATTAGTTTGATATACCTTCTTATAAACTAATTAATATATATAATTATTATATTTTAATATATTTTAAATAATATAAATATATTATTATACCTTTAATAACCTTTGTGAAATGTGTTTAAAAATATTATTTTAATAGTCTAGAATATATAATTATGTTCTTCGTGTATAAACTATTGTGATATTTACAATTTAAAATTAAACATAATATAAGTAAGATATAAAATATTATATTGTATGGTTCAAATAGATATTTTGAACTTTTAAGAAAGCTAATTACAAATATTTTTGTAAAGCATACATATAAAGTTGTATCAATATTTAACGTAAAAATAAAAAATACCAATTTAAATCAAATAAGCAGGCTTTAATAATGTTATAAAATGTTACATTTAAACGTATCAAGTTTTTTAAAAATTAATCAGATTGTAATATTTTTTTATAACGGAAAAGAATGAATCCATATTTAGATCTCCAATATGACAAAATATCATGTTTATTGGGTCGCTGGTTCATAACACAGATGGATAAAACACAGTGAATATCATAAGAAACAAAATTATAGTAACAACAACAAAACAAAAACAACAGTATTTTTTCTAACGGAGACGGATCAAAATAATTAAATTAGCATTTATGTTGTTCTTAGAGAACTGTAAATCCAAAGGAGATTGGAAGACTTGAATGGGGACATATATAAACCCCGAAGGACGGCAGAACACTGCGAAATAACGCAGTAGTAATGTCGACAAGTTTTCGACGCATTATTCCGCATTTAACCTATTGACTCACCGCCTTGCCTCTACTCCTCAACAAGAGGTAGATCTCCGAATGTTGCTTCCTGCGAGCGATCTCCAGAGCCGTGTCCCCGGAGCGGTTCTCCAGGTGAGGATTGGCTCCTCGCGAGACCAGTTGGGCGGCCATCTGCGGCCTGTTGAGCGAGGTTGTGATGTGGAGAGGGGTGTCTCCGCTCCGGTTTGCAGTGTTGACAGAGATGCGTGGGTTGGCCACAAGCATCTGAAAGACCTTCAGGTGGCCATAGCGGGCAGCTGTGTGAAGAACGGTGTCGCCAAACTGAGGGAACGCGGGAAAAAACGTGGGCATGCAATGATTGATAGTGTGTCTATATATTTATAACGAGTACTTCGGATTAGTAGGAAGCCATTCAGGGAGGGTTATGCCGGCGGAGTATTTATAGATAACATTATAATTGAAGGACGCTACTTTAACTTATCACCAACAATGTTATATACTCAATATGGGAGCGCAAATCAGTTTACTAATGCTAAGAGTTCCGGCATGGACTCGATAGCCCTACCTTCGAAACTGAAGGCAGAGAGCTACAAGGCTGCCAAGCTAAACGCGCCCTATAAATAGTCTCCCGACGTAACCCTATAACTTAATAAAAAGTATTTTTTAAACATCTGATACTTTTATACATTTCATACATTCTTAGTGTCCATTTATAAAATAAACATTAATTTATAAATTTCGACAACTCATTGTTATTAAACATTATATAAACACTTTTTTATAATTTAATAAAATATCCCAAAATACAAAAAAAATTGTGCATGATGTGTGTATGTATTTCGGCAATACGAAAAATTATTATAATACCGATATTCAACATAATAAAATATTGTAACTGAGCTATTTGTAGTACCTTTTTTGATGATTTTTCATTACATTGATGAAATATGTTTAAATAGTTGATGTGGGTAATTTATATTAATTTAAAAAAACTACATGAGATATTTATGATATAGTAACATTATTAGATTTTTGATATATGAAGTAAGTATATTTAAAAAATTAATCCATAAACAAGTACTTTAAATAAAAATCTTTAAATTCCATGTAAAATCATATTATTGTTGAATTGATATTTCGTTTTGAATATTATGTAATGCCTATAAATATAATTTTTTCTCGCCAGTAATATTTTTTCACTTTGGGAAAACATGATGCAGGATATATGTAATATTTATATACGTATTTATATATGTAAAATATCTATGTATAAGACGAAATATTTATATGAATATATAATTCACTACATTTTAGAAACTGTGCGCCGTTCGACGGAAGCGATAATTAAGCCTTCATTAAATATTTTTCTGATTTTAGAATATATTTTAATTGCCTTTGAACATACAATAACAAAAAGAGAACTTGACATTTAATTGGTAGCATCTATATTTTAAGAGACGTGTTGTGGTGTCTTTTAAAATTGAACAAGTTATAGAAATTAATCAAAATAAATTAATAAGCACAGTTTTATATTACGTAAAAAGCCAAGATTCCCAAAAATTGCATAAAATTAGTAAATAAATCATAATGTTCATTTATATTTATTTCACGCATTTTATAATTTTCCAGTAATTGATATAAGGTACATTTATTTAAAATATCATATATTTCATTACTTTAAAAGCAGATATAAAAATATCCGTTACATATGTGCATTAAATCAAATAACTGGTATATTACATGCTTATACCGAAGATAGTGTATACTATTGAAATCATTTGGAAGTTATAATAATTAAACTACTAAATTATTAACTCTTACAGTGTTGGAAAAATTCGGATCAGCGCCATGAGAAAGCAGAATTCGGGAACATTGATTGTGACCATGTTGCGCAGTGAGATGCAGCGGGGTAAACTGGAGCTACAAATAAAGTGAAAATAACGCTTATAATGACTAAAAGTTGTGTGCTCCTTTTCTAATCTTAAATATCACAGTCAGAGGTGTTTACCTCAAAATTTAAAAAATCGGAATTTGGAAAAAAAACGTAATTTGGAGTAATACATCAAGAATTTTTTAAAAAGTTTAATACAATACACACCTACATGCGTTATAGTGGGAGACTAGACAAATAAAGGTATAGAGATATATAATAACTGAGATTTAGCACTAGTCTCATTTTTAGTAAATAATTTGAAGTGTATACTTCAAATCAACAATTGAATCATATCATAAGTACACATACTTTAACTGATTATAAATTGACTAGTAAATATATGTATATGCGTATTAATTTTTTTATTAATTAATAAAATAATTAGAATGCAGAATTAGAAGTGACAATGCAGACTTGCGGAATTTGGGGTCAAAATCAGTAATTACTGCACACAATGATACAGTTGTGGGCATTTTATTTCCGTTTTATAACTGATAAATGAACAACAAACAAAAATTACAAGAAGAACCACTACTTTATTGATATAACCTCGTCTTTGCTCGTAACCTGTATTTTGGTCACTCAACACAGCCCTATACTGTCATGATATACCACGTACAAATGATTAACACAGTTCATATCAAAATCAATAAACTAACAAGATAGAAACAGGGTAGAGTATAGCGAATGTGGATAAATGGGCGATCGCTACACGGTCATAATTTTGAATGAATATTATAACGAAACGAAACAAAGCAATTATATTTATTTTGTTCAACATAAATACCACTATAAATATATATACATAAAGATACAAAAACACTGTCAGGATTAAAAAATATTTTTACACTATCATACTAATAAACAATATTTTATCATTTTTAAACCTTTTAAAATTAAATGTCGAGTAAACCAGATTTATTGAAACAAAATTAGCACAATATACTTCACCGTATTGCTTATATTTGAAAAAAAAAAAGATAATTATTCATATATATGTAAATAAATGGTATTCTACATAATGCTCATTATGTGAGATCATCACATAAATATTAGATAACTTTTTATGTAAAATGAATGTCCTGTGTAGACTAGTAGTTAGTCTGATCCATTGTCAAACCTTTTTAGTGAAATTATTATTTCATGCTTAACTTTAAACGATAAATATATATAAATTTATATAAATATTTAGATATTTAGATAAATATATATATATTTACAAATCGAATGGGCCACAACATAAATATGGAATGCGACCCAAACTGTCTAATGCTATATATCTATTAGTCGATTAGCACCCACGAAATACGGGCCCTTAATTCGATACTTTTCTGAACCAATCGACTAATTAATAGATATATATATATATATATATCAATGGAGCGCATTTAACATTTTGGATGGAATTCTATATTTATTTTGTAGCCTATTCGAATTATAAATAAATATCCATATGTATACAGCAGGGTTACCAACATTTAGGATAGCCAATGCGTGAGATTTAAAAAAAATATGAACACTGTAATCAGGGGC
>JAUZND010000315.1:0-14235 GCA_034780555.1 Coelogynopora nodosa | reverse complement strand
ATCAAAATTAGATTTAGAAATAAGGCTATCATTACATTTATACCAGTCAGTGTTGTATTTGGTATATGCAACATAATATCCACTTGAAATGGACATTAATCAATACACAATCATTAATCAATGGACAATAAATCATACTGACACATGACATACGGACCCTTTTACCTTTATCTGTCTGCGGTGGACAATTTAGACTCTCCGATATCATTTAAAATATGGGGGGGGGGCTGGAAATTGGAACACTTTGTAATTACGATAAAGATTTATCGGAATAAAGAAGACGATGATTAAATACTACTTAATAAATATATATACATTAGAAAGTATATATTCGACATGAGTAGTGAATGTTGAGTAATAAGTTACATTCAAACCAATCAAATTGATCAAAATACTTAACATATTACCTATAAATATAATACAACTTTATAAAATAACACAATTAATAAGGAAGTACCGTTAATAACAAGTGTACAATATAAAATTTTACTTTCAACGAAGTGTCGTTAACTGCATGTATATATATATATATATATTGTAACACCAATAGTTTTGAATAACTAATAAGTAATACAGCGGTTTAAATGAAGAATGTAAAAAGGAAATGTAGTTGACAAAGCGCTTTCGTCTTATTGATTATGCCTAAAACAGTTTCCATATATATTAAATACAAATATAACATTTATCATTTACAAAGCATAAAAATGTTGATTTAATAATAAACAATTACATTTAAGAACATTAAAAAAATTAATTACTTTATTAATTATTGTAAATTATTCATATAATATTTTTATTTAATATATAAGAACTGTTTCAAGCTTAATAAATAAGCCGAAAGCGCTTCTTCAGTTACATTTCCTCTTTACATTCTTAAATTTGACTACTATTTTACTTATTAGTTATGTACGTGTGTATATATATATATATATAGCTTTTGTTTTGTAGCAGTCACGTACTTATGATGAGATACTTAAGCGGTTTATGTCCGTTGCTATGCATGTATATATGCGATTGTCTGCCTATTAGTATAATATCCAGTGAATTGAGAAACATATTATTCAACATCTCATTATTTGAATAAAACTATATTATGATACATCTCCTCAGCTACAATCAATCACACACTCCCTTCGCCAATAAATCTTTCAAACGCCAGAACAACTATGTACTAACCGAATGTTTTTCATCAAAATAATAACAATATAACAATCAATTGATGGGGTTACATCACTGCCAATACCTGTTACTATCAAAGTATTTTACAAAGAGCTATAATTGCAACATATAAATGAGTATAATTAGCGACATAATAATGGGACACAACAGATATTTGAAGCCTTTCTGATGACGAACGCATCATCAACGCAATAGGCCTATCTATGTTCTAATTTGTTCATTATAGAATTAATGACAGAGTTGCCGCAGATTTAGCCGAAACTGTCGCTTAGAAATCAAGAAATTGATGGATGGGGTAGATACATATGTATATAGACCGTTTCATTTCAGTACATTAATCAGAATATCCGATATATCCACTAATGGACTCGTATATCAGTTGAACAAGGTTTCAAATGAGTTACGAAAAAATGGCTATTAATTTTGCGTGGGGTTGTGTGGGAATTTCATCGACATTTTAATGCAAGAATATAAATTGTCAATATTTCTAAGTCTGTTGGTGAAGATAGATGTCTATAAATTGTCAATATTTCTACGTCCACATGTGAAGGAAGACGTCAATAAATTGTCAATATTTCTACGTCCACATGTGAAGGAAGATGTCTATAAATTGTCAATATTTCTACGTCCACATGTGAAGGAAGATGTCTATAAATTGTCAATATTTCTACGTCCATATGTGAAGGAAGATGGCTATAAATTGTAGTTTATATAATATGTTTATAATATATTAAAGTGTTTTAAATGTTGAAATAAATTGTGCTTTTGGTTTCCGTTTGAAATAGTAGATTTTACTTGAACAGTAATCTACCATTGATATATATATATATGTGATATGATATAATAGAGTGTTTCACAACTATAGGGCGGCCTACTAATAAACATAAAAAATCATCAAGAATAAATCTTATTCGAGCTCCAAATTATGTTTAAGATGTATTGTACACGATTCAACAGTCAACTTTGTAACTGATCAAGCGATAGGATCGGATATTATTTTAATCAATAATCTAATATTAAATAATCTAATTATAAATACTAATGTAATAATCAATTAAAATTTAATAATCAATTAATATTCTAATAATCCATTAATAATCAAAAAATCCACTAATAATCGAAAAATCAATTAATAATCTAATAATAATCCATTAATAATCCAATAATCGATTACTAATCGAAAAATTAATTAATAATCTAATAATCCCTTAATAATCCAATAATCGATTAATAAACTAATCATCAATTAATAATATAAAAATCAATTAATAAGATAATAATCAATTGATAATCTAATAACAATTAATAAGCTAATAATCAATAAAAAAACTAATAATCTAATAATCAATTGATAATCTAATAATCAATTAATAAGCTAATAAATAATTAATAATCTAATAATCAATTAATAATCATTAAATAATCTAATAATCAATTAATAATCATTAAATAATCTAATAATCAATTAATAAGCTAATAATCAATTAATAATCATTAAATAATCTAATAATCAATTAATAAGCTAATAATCAATAATTAATGTAATAATCAATCAATAAGCTAATAATCAATAATTAATCTAATAATAAATCAATAATCTAATAATCAATCAATAATCTAATAATCAATTAATAAACTAATTATCAATCAATAATCTAATAATCAATTAATAAGCTAATAATCAATTAATAAGCAATAATAAATCTAATAATCAATTAATAATTTAATAATCAATAATTAATTTAATAATCAATTAATAATTTAAAAATCTATTAATAAGCCAATAGTCAATTAATAATCAATAACTAATTTAATAATCAATTAATAAGCCAATAATCAATTAATAATCAATAATTAATCTAATAATCAATTAATAAGCCAATAATCAATTAATAAGCCAATAATCAATTAATAATCAATAATCAATTAATAATCAATAATTAATTTAATAATCAATTAATAAGCCAATAATCAATTAATAATCAATAATTAATATAATAATCAATTAATAATCAATCAATAAATAAAATCATTCCAAATAACTTCTGAAAATGTAGAATACATCTAAAAACTCAGATATTTGTGTATATATATATATATTGTATATGTACAGTTTGCTTGCATTGTCGATAGATCGGACCAACTTGTTCAGCAAATTTTGACTATTATTGCAATTTATTAATTAACTACGATTAACCACTGCCTTACAATTTCCTGGACCCGAGCGTTTTAGCGTATTCAATGACACGAGGTGAAATGACCGGTGAATTTTGACCGAATAAAATTTGATTGATTTGGAGAATGGTAGTGATAGAGGGTGCAGGTGACGTACGTAGGCCCTACAGCCATGTGTATACCTGAGCTTTATATTGCATTAAAAGTCAGACTAAGTATTTCTAGAGAGAGCTTCACAATATATTGTCAGAATTCATCTGTCTTACTGTCTTGATACCCAAGATGAGAGGAACTGATTAACAGATGTTCCTGTTGAACAAGAGCCACTGAACCATGATATAACCAAAGAGTACTGCTCAGTGTTCACATAACATTTACATTAAAACAGAAAACAGAACAGCTGACTAATACGACATAGTTGGCACATGGCTCGTTTGTGTGATGTTGGCTGTAACTTCGCTGAAGTTTCTCTTCAAATTGTGAACAATAAAGTTGTAACGCGCGCGCTATATTTGGCAGTCAACTCTCATGTCGGTGTTCTTTGTTACTACGGGTTCAGATTGTAAGAGTGCTTAAATGTGTACGTACCAGTTACTAATATTAATCAGTTGTTAAGTAATCTGGGTTTTATTAATTCCGCTAAATCTTTTACAACCATTTTACAATAAGTTAACATAACATTGAATGATGCAGAATCAAAGAACACAATGAAACACGATGTTATATGAAACAATTAAATACATGTTAAATGAAACAATGAAACAAAGGGAATGTGCCTCAGCACATCACTTCTCGGAGGACCCACATTTTATCCCACATATGGAAGTCCAAGTGATCGACCACAATCCCAACTGGACTACAGAAGAACGCCGATTAAAAGAAGACCATTACATTAGCTTTTTAAAACCTTAGTTCCTGACGGTATTAATAGGGAGGGAGGGCAAATTACAAAATTATTTTGATTGTTATTGATAAATGTTAAATAATAATAATTTGCATCAATTAATCAATTCTTGTAATATTTGAATGTGTAATAATTTTTAGTAAATTCGTTAAATATGTACCGACACCCAACATAAAACACCAGAGTTAAATATCCACCAGAGGGGACAAATTACCTGGCTTGAGTGAGACCACCCCTTCTCCAACCTCCACCACGGAACCAGCCGACTCATGACCCAACACCATCGGCTGCTTCACCACAAAGTCACCGATACTTCCATGGACCCAGTAGTGTACATCGGAACCACAGATACCCACCGAGTTGACACGAATGAGAACCTCTTGTCACATGAAATGGAAGCCAGAAAAAGTTTTAATAGGATAAAAAAGGAAATCATATTATTTATAGTTAGGCACCTTCTGCAACATAGTTCAGTTTCGTTAACCGGCTCGTAATATTAACAAACAGACATTGAATACCTCTTGTAAATGTTAAAGGAAACGATTTTGCAATTAAGGGATAATCGGTCTAATTAACTGGTTCAATTAAAGTATAAATTAAAGGTAACGATCTCTAAATATAACTGTTCAAATAAATAAATGAATATATATAAAATACAGGATTTTACAGAATCAGTAAATTAACAATTGACAATATATTGATAACATATTTTCGTGAAAAAGAGAAAAATTTAATAATATAATTGTTATATTTCCTATTATAATTGTATAAATAAATTAATGATGTGTGTTGACTATTATTAAATCTAATATTATTAATCAAATGTATTATTATTGCAAAAGTTACATTGTTTCAGTTTCATCATGTATGTAACTAATTGATTCATTACTTACGATTTTTTCCAGGAGTAGGTACTGGCTTTTCTTCCTGAAGTGTGAATAAATAATTGGTGAGATCAATAATACTGTTTCTTTTATGAGCAATTTAAATAAGAAACTAAATGTATATAGATATAGGTATATATATACATGAAATATATTAAAAAAATTAATGTATAGAAACTAATTTATTGAGAAACAATTAGAGAATATGGATAATCCATTATATATGTTAAATTGTAAATTATAATTAAGTCTGAAATTAGAATTCTCCATGAGGCGCCACAACAATTATACTTGCATTATTTCATAGCCTGAGCCAGGCTAAATCTTTACATATATTATTAAGAAGTTCGCTTCTTAGTATTAAGTCTTATTTATCTGTGTAGTTTCCTCCCAATTATAAGCATTATGTACATTTGCACAACTGGGGTGAAGGGCTCATATTAGAAGTTAGACATGGTAGTTGACAGGCCAAGATGTGGCCTAGTCATAAGTGGGTTCGCTCACAGATCGCTGGGTTGCACGTTCAATTCCTACTCTGCAAATACCCCTAAAACGATCTACTGAAGGATTTACCTGTTAACTAGGGTCTCTATCAAAATACATCTATATATTAAGTCTATTTAAATGGTGGTACTAATATATGTGTCAGATAGAAATTTTTGCCAAGGCACTAAAATGGGTTGAATTATAATGCTTTATAATACTTTTAAAACCTAAATTAAATTATATATAAAACTTGTGATTAATACATTTTAATATATATATATATGGATTTTTTTACAAATTTTAAAATATATAGATGTGACAAATGATTACAAAGAAAAAGAAAAGTTCTATGTTATAGAGAGAAAGCATATATACAATTAAACATCAATACAAAATAATACAATATATAAAATTGTAGTCAAGCTATATATTAACATTTGTGACCACATATCAAACATTAAAATAGAAATATTAAATTAAACAAAATGAACTTGTGGATGCAAGTAATTAAAAATAGAAAACAAGTTTTAAATTGGTTGATGTTAAATTTACAAAAAATTACTACTATGGAAAACTATAAATAATTCAAATATACATTTAAAATTGCATTAGGAATATTGATAAATTCGTGAATTTATATTCTATATGTAAAGAACTCAATTTGGCAATTTTTAATTTAAAACTAGTTGATGATAAAGTCTCATACTTTAAAAATTAAAAAATAGAAGAGCCACAGTTTATTAAGTCATCTTTCAAATTATGTAATTTGAAAAAAAATACCAAATTTGAAAGACTATAGCTCTTCTAGTAAATTATTTCCTAATAAAGTATAAATGTGACCTAAAAATTGTAAATGTTGCTATAATTTAATAGAAAAGGTAAATCACAAAATTAGTGAAAAAATACACATAACAATAAAAGGAGGTTCATGTCATTCTGAAAATGTGATATAAGGATTGCATTATAAAAAGTACCATTTATGGTACATTGGAGAAACAAAAAAATGACTAAACATAAGATTAAATGGACATACAACTAAAATTAAAAAGGTGAAAAATTAGAGGACATAAATGATAATAGAACTCCCATTCATTTTGGACAATTGAATCACACAATATAAAAATATTTGCAGCTATCTATTTTAGAAAGTGGTAGATTCAAAAACAAAATAATATGGAGAGAAAGAAACGATTTTTTATTTTAGGGTATGACTTTATAACCAGCTGGTTCTTAACTTAAAAATGGGCAAATTTAGTTATTGTTATAGAAAATTTTAATTTCATATAAAAATTCCTCATTATTGATCTCAGTAAAATTTAATTTATTATAATCAATATTTCCAACATAATTGTAAATCTATATTTGAATAAATTATAGTTTTTCATAATTGTGTATTTATAAATTTCTTGTTTCTGTAAAAGTCTTGATAAAGGGAAATATATTCCTGAAACATTTATGAAAATTTATATTTTTTATGAGTAAAATTAGTAGATTATTATAATAATAATAAACATTACTTCAGTTTAATTTAGCAAAACATTAATCCTTTAAAAAGTCTGTGAATCATTGAGAAGCAAGAAATCATTTTACCAGTATTATTTATCCGAGGTCCACAAATATTATTATAAATAGCACTGATAATAAATAATATTATTTACAAAGGTTTAAACTAATCCCATATAATAAAATACCAACATTAAAAATGCTAATAAAATTATATGTTTTTAAAGATATAACATCAAAAAAGTGTTCCCTTTTGAGATACAGCTGCATATTTAAAATAATAAAAAATAGTTATTATTATTGTTTATTTAATCATATACAGTGAAAATATGAGAATGTGATTCCAAATTAGTAATAAAAAAGTTATTATAGATCAAATGAGATAGGCATGTATGCTTAATGTCATTAAGGATACATGACAGTTAATGACAGTGCCCCTGTTGAATCTGTTACTAAAGATAGTTGTATTTAAAATTGTAAAAAAGTTCAGTGTATAAAAAACACGTTTTAATGCATATCTGATAATAAAAAGACATTTATGTACTTAAAATATGCATTATTAGCATTTATAGATTAAAATTACCAATTTAAAAAAAAATTATATGGTGCAAAAAGGGAGATAGATATATACTTCTACCAATGGTAATAACCACCATTTTTTATTACAAACTAAAAATCAGATTCAGTTACAGTTAAACCCAATACCAATTCCATAAAACCTAATCTCAATGTACCTGCCATAAAACATGATGCTGATTCTAGTATAAAACCTGAACCTGATATTATTGCATAAATAGAGTAGAATCATAGTTAGTTAGAGTTGTATAAAATAAAATTATAAATATTTAGAATAAAACAGTGTTAGTTAAAGTAAAATATGATAGAATCAAAGTTAGTTAGATATGAATAGGGTTGAATTGTGGTTATTTAGGGTAAAATAGAGTAGAATCAGAGATAGTTAGAATAGATTAAGTTAAAAATCAGAGATAGTTAAATTAAATTAGTGATAGTTAAGTTAAACAAGGTTGAATTAGTTAGTTAAGGTAAAATGGAATATAATTAGGGTTAGCTATTATAAAATATATTAGAATTAGAAAACATTTAGTTAAATTTGAGATAGTTAAAAAATTTAATATTTATCGAAAAATAAAGCATAATCAGAGTTAGTTACAATTAAATAGAGTAAAATTATGAGAGCTATAAGCATAGTTAAAGTAGAATACAACGCCAATGGAATCAAATTGAGTGGAATTATAGTTACAGTTAATTAGAGTGAAAATGCCAAATATATATCCTATTTAAATCTAACTTTAATTCAAATAGAGTTATTTGGAATTGAATAGCGTAGAAATGGAGTCAATTAAAATATTGTACATATAACATTTGATTTATATTATTAATTTGTATATATATATATATATTATTTGGTGGAATGTACTGCCTCAACATAAAAGTTTTTAGATTAACATTATAGACTATATATATAAAATATAAGAAAATAATATATTATATAAGATAAGTGGTAATCAGTGACAGTGCAATTGTATGTTAACTGTTAAATAGAGTTTAAAATAAATAAAATAAAGATAATCAATATTTATTTATAATATTTTAATAATATTAATAATAAATATGAAATGATACTGGCATCAGCTTTTATCAAAAGTACCCAGCATTGCCATTAGATTATTTAGAATTAGTATCAGGTTTTATTGCAGGTGCTTGGCATTATATAATTGGGTTTTAACTGCATTCTCTGACAGAGATACTCTGAATCTGTCTGCACAGCAGCCAGATTTTTAATGTCATTAAATCTTCATTATAAAAAATATTCTGACAGTAAGATGCACATTTAAATATATATTTAGTGACATAATTAATTAAAAACTAGATTATACAAAACAGGTATTTTAGCTAGCATGCTATAACTATAAGTATAATTTATAGACAGTTATATTTAAAGTTATAACATGACCATGGTCCATGTCCATGTAAATGCATGCAGTCTAATAACTGGTTAATAAAACCATAAAACGCTTTAAATATGTCTTAATACGTTATTAAACCATTTTAACATATGATGAAGAATAAAAGTTATATTTTTATTTACTAAAACCAAATCATTTGCACTGCGAAGAACAGCTGAGAGATTCGAAGTTGCCATTTTCGACAGCGACGCTTTTCAAACCAAGAGGTATTATTTACAGATTAAAACATACATATTTAAGCATAAATGACAGAATATTTATTTGATAGACTCATATATTACTAATGTAGTAAGCACGCCGTTAGACTTAAACATATGTATGTACACACCTATCAGATATGCGTATAAAATTGAATTTTAGGTAGCCCTTGGGAGTTAATTGAATAAACATTAACTGAGTGCGCCAGTGGGGTCCATATGTTTAAATTGTGTGTTAAACATATAATAATATTATATCAAAAAGAAAAATGATGAATAATTGTGTTTTGGATAATTTAAAATTAAATATACTAATTTCTACAAATCATTAATTTGGGGGGGGGGCGGGGTGCATACCGTTGTGTTACGATGCTTAACCGGGTGGAGTGTTATTTGAAAAGCCCCTAAATAAAGTTATTTTTTAATAAACACTTTATATTAAATAATTATCAAAGTATTGAACAGCAGCGAAATTTTTTAAATAATCAATTAATTAAATTCCAAATTATTAGCAAAAAATCAGTTATATAAATGTGAACAGGAATATATTATGTGAACGCATATATCTATGGCGGCCGACGTGGTCCATAACGAAATAGGTGGATATGTCTGGACGTATCCAATTGCAAGGTGGATAGGTTGGATATGTGGCGAGGTGGATATGTTGGATATGTGGCGAGATGGATATTGTTGGATATGTGGTAAGATTGATATGTTGGACAGGTGGATAGGTTGGATACGTGGCGAAGACGATAGCTTGGATATGTGGCGAAGTGGATATGTTGGATAGGTGGATAGCTTGCGTGGCGAAGTGGATCATAATACTACTCATTCATATACATTGTATATATATATATAGATTTTTTTATAAATATTCCACATGTTAAAAATAATAAGAAAAATATATATCATTCATTAAACTGAACAGACGGGATTCTACAAGCTGCGTATTATTGTTAAAAATTATTTGAAAATATGTTGTAAACGTGAAAAGGTATATATATATTCTAATGATTTGTATGGTGTGAAATTAGAAAAATATACACTTCCTTATGTTTGCAATGATCATGCATTTTAAAGAGAACTTGTGAAAAATATTTAACGAAAAATTGTTAAATTTTGTTTTAATTGATGTATCATATTATTATGATTATACAAAGAAAACATACATTATGTTATTGATTCCTTATAAGTTTTTGATTTTTTTTTACTATATACAATACATATTATATATACTATAGGCATATCTAATTTTAGTTATATAGATTGGTATAAACTCTTTTGTGAAAACATGTTTTCGATGTAATAAAAAAATTGTATTTTTATTAACTTCATAGTATCAAAAATATTTACTGTTATAAATAAAGGCGTTGGAAATATCATAAGGATTGCTAAAATAGTATAGATTTAAAAAATATTAGTTCAAATGTATCCCCCTCCCCAATTTCATCTCGTATTTAAGTAGTTTTAACACATTATGGAAGGTAGTACTTAATTCAACTATGTGACCATCCATAAAGTACCCCCGCAGTCTTATACCAATTCTGACCCCCCGCCAGGATATATATACACGTATGCTTTTGCCACCCCCCATGGAAGAATCCGCATACTTAGTTGAAATACAATCTATATTAAATACGAATAAAACTACACTACTTGTTTGAGTGTATATGGAGCATAACTTCACAGAACGTGTTGGCTATTAAATAACTATGTTTATTTTGTAGTTTATTAGAATCAGCTGCCCTTTATATGATTAAATAGGGTACTAATTATTTTTTTATTCTTCTGAAGTTATATATATTGAAGTCAGAATCATTATTACGTTATGTAAGGTATGCAGTTGTCTGGCTCTCAATTAACAGTCAATGAACGGTGTACTAAATAAAAGGTCAAATATAATCCGAACTGGTATGGCTGACTCCTCCTCTACCTGCCACACTAGTCGACTAAGTATGGCATGTCCTCATTATTAATAATAGTAGCGGTAATATGGCAAGTCTCGTGCCTTTCATGGCCAATATTGGAAACAAATGAGACACACCCACGATTAAGAATTGTCTGCTTGGAAATCCAGACGATGTAGAAATTCAAATACTGGAATAAAATAGCAGACATAGCTAGTTCTAATGTTTACTCTGATCTGATTGTATATATATCAGCGAACTAAATCACTCTAATACTAAATTACCTAATTTGACAATAGATATTATTGACTCTAAATCGACCATAGATTTTATTGAAATAGACATGGTAAACAATTTCATGAGCGTTTACACTTTTCACCCTCTACCTCTCCTTATACGTTCTTAATCTAAAAAGTTACAACGAAATTTGGAAGTATTCGCTATTATATTAATTTTACAAATATCCTCAACTAATAGTCATCTATGATTTATCAAAAAAGACGAAAAATATTAAATGTAGGATATAATAAAACGAATAACATAACAAACTTAAACTAGAAAATTGTTCTTAATCTTAATGCCAAAAATTAAAATTTAATTAACTATACAATAAGTTTAATATTAATGAAATTATTCTGAAGTTTGCAATAAGTGAAATAAAAATAACAATTTGTAAAATTTACGATATTTAAATCCCAGTAAATTGTTTAGAAATGTGAACAAAAAGTGAGTATTTTACACATTTTATTCAATAAAATGTCTCAAAAATAATAATAAAGAATAGAAGGAAATAGGTATGACGCATTATAGTATGTTAAGGGGGTTGAAAATTAAATAGTAACAAGAACAATTTGCAGAAAAAGGACGACTTATTGTTAGGAAAGAGGCGAAAAAGGAAGGGTTGAATGGGGTGACGGTAATAAATCCACATGTTAACAAAAAAAGAAATCAGGCCATTAATATAGAAAGCCGATAATGCGTTAAGCTAACAAAGTCTAAAGGGGAATCAATGTCTAAACTAACAGAAAAAATATTTGTGGTGATAACAATAACATACTATATATGTATGAAAATCATGTTTAATATTTCTACTACTACCAAATAAAGTAGAGTATGTATTAAAATAATTAATTAAAAATAAATAGATGAGTCACACACACAAAAAGACCGGTTCAGTAGTCAGATTTCATTGTACTAAGTATTGATTTGGGGACACAATCATATTAGTAGTAGTAGTAGTAGTAGTATTAGAACAATAAACCTCGGTGTATTTCAATTCAGTAGCGAGTAACAAGATATATTATTATGAAGCAAGCGGCAGAGAACACATCAAAATTGTCAAAATACAAATAGAAGTCTGTGGAAATAGTAAAAGTAACCATTAATATATGTCATGTAATGAGAGCTGCTAGGGTCTGCTGTTAACCATCAAAAGAGAGAGAGAGAGAGAGAGAATAAAATAGTCAAAACAGATAAACATAATTAACGTTACATTACTGTATATTGTAGGATGCAACAATGAAGGTACAATAGAAGAATATAGTAAAACTGAAGCAGTCGATAATATTGTTTTACAGAACACAACCTGTGTTATACTGTATGCTATATTGAGAGATGCGTCAAATCAGTAGGCGAAACAAAACAAAACATAAACGATTCGGTAAACACGGAGAGAGTATATTGTTGACAGAATTGAGATACATAATCAGTGTTTTCCAGGAGGCTGTTACAGAACTTTGAGACAATGTCAATTATATATCGGCGATATCTGTTACTGAATACAAAACAAAAACTGTAACTAATGATATAATTAATGTGTTGTAGGGAGGCATCTTTTATCAACCATTTCTTGTTGCGACAGAGAGAGAAATAGAGCGAGAGTGAGAGAGAGAGAGAGAGAGATAATCAAACTGGCCAATTTGTGGGAGCAAACAATTGCCTGATAGAATAGAGAGACTGATACGTGGGTAGGAGGGGGATAGGGGAGTGGGGGTGGAAATCAGTGACATAGAGAGAGAGAAAGAGAGAATGATAAAAAGATTCCAGAATTAATTTTGCCAGGATAACAAGGTGTTTGTTTGATTCATGATTGGTTTTGACTGAATGTAGAGTAGATTTGCGGCGTCAGGCCCTATTCCTTGCGAAAGAATATCGTTCTCGTAGCAAAATCAGGAGGCTCACAACCCCCTACAACAAAGTGTTTATACATATACCGATACATTGGCAAAAAACGCCAATAAAAAATCGGCCCCCATAAAAACTCGGGGAAAAACAAAAAAGGTATGTGTGTATAGAAGTAAGTTTTTTTGTTTGTATAGTGGTATAATAATAAAGAATCAGTTTTTTTCACCTGTTTATTTGGTGGTCCAATGCAGAGTGAGATAGTAGCGTGATGGGAGATGTTTGGGAGGGGTTGGGGCGGGGTGGATAGCAGAGGACTGTATCATGGTTCATGGGACAATACTGGGAAGCAGGGAATAGGGATGGGGGAGAAGGTGGATGGAGGTCGGTAGTTAAAGGGGTCAGAGAAGAGAGTAAAATAGAACAAAAGTTTAAAAAAGAGGTATGGGGGTAAGGACTGACGAAAGGAAGAGAAACAGAATTCGATAAAGAGTTTAATTAACTGAGAGAATGAGAATAAAAAATAGGACGAAAGTTAGAAGGATAATGAGGGTCACACGGACAGAGAGAGGAGAGCGAAAGAGATATTGATGACTGTAGAAAGAAGAGAGGGAAAGAAAGAGTGTGTAGGGATTAGCAAAAAGTCAGAAAATGAAAAAATAGATGATAAATCAAGGGTTGCAGAAATGAAAACGTAGCTTGGGTATGGAGGGAGGGGGAGGGGGGGATAGCGGAGGCCTCGAGAGAATACAAAGCGCTGTACAATCAATCTATCCAGACATACAGTTCTGGCTCAATCTGATTGGCTGACTGGCCTGGGCTCGCTTGATGATCTCTGTCTGTACACGTAGCGATCAGCAGCAGAGCTAAGCTTGGCCAGAGGGCCGTGCT
>JAUZND010000314.1:0-14237 GCA_034780555.1 Coelogynopora nodosa | reverse complement strand
AATGGTGTAACCTCTGTGTATCCAACTGTATAATAAATTTCTTAGTTCTATATGAGACAAAAATGAGTTATTCTTTCATTGCAAAGCGAACACCATAACGCCTAGTACATTAAAAGGCAGCTTTGATTTTAATATATGGCGCCTTCTCAAACTCTGTCCCCAACATTTGAGTCGTTCCTACGGCCCTAATAGGGTAATTATAGGAGCAACGACCCGACCAATATACAGGACTACTATACTTGCAAACAAATAGTAACTATCAGTCAAGTGTTATAGGGCTCTTATTCTCATAATGTTTAACATAAATTGCTTATCAATGTATTTTTTAAAATTTTACTATTTGTTAACTTGGATAAGGTTTTGAGCGCACATATAATGCATGAATAACATTCCCCGAACATGTGGTTTACTTATCTGGGAAGATATTAATATTATTGAACTGCGTTTGTGTTCTAATGAGGTATAACTGTTTAAATATCGATAGTGGTACACTTATTTTAAAAATACAAAGAAACGTTCATTAAATTTTTTTTACTAAACATATTGTGATTATTGTCATGAAAAGTGATTTGGGACAGATGAATTCATTTTAAAATTGAGGACCATGCAATGATTAATATGATATAGATAATAGGTTGATCCAAAAAATCATTTAAAAAATAAATGTTTAATAAACATTTATTCATACAACAAGGTATATGAAAAGTTATATAATAAGTTCAGGATCAGTTCTGAGATTATAATCATACAACTAATGTCTATTTACATGAAGTTATCATCAATGTCTATAATATTTTTGAAATATTTTGATATTCTCTCAAGTCTTTCTTATTACTTTCTCAGAGCTAACTTTGAGATTACTTCAAATTAACGACTAGATATTACGTTTACCAAATGTGCTTAAATTTCTTGAAGCGATTATAACTTTGGCAGACAAGGCGAGAATTAGTAGAAACACATTCGGTTGACGTAATATGATATTCCTAACGATAACTACTATGTTAACGACGTTTACTATTTTTTTAAATATCAATTGAACTGACGGCAGAGTAGCTCAGTTGATTACAGAGTCGTTCTAATAACGCGAGTGTAATAACGATAATAGCGCGCGAGTTCTAATAACGCGAGTGTAATAACGATAATAGCGAGCGAGTTCTAATAACGCACGTGTATTAACGATAATAGCGCGCGAGTTCTAATAACGCGAGTGTAATGGATTGGATGCAAACTCTATCTTGGTCAATATATGTTGGCTGTTTAAAACAATTATTTTTCAAACAGAATTGTACAATTTTATAATGTATTAAATATATTAATCATTATAGATTAAAAAACATATAAAAAATGTAATCATTCTAAAAATAATAATTCATTGATAATTAAATAACGTTAAAAAACAAAAGCCTAGACATACCTCTATATCAGCATCGAGAATGTTGTTAAACCTCTTCAGGAAGGAATCCTTCTCAAAGAGCTCTCGATGTTTAGGGAGCAGATTGCCTGTCAACAAAGAAAAAAGTCACCCTTATCATGTATGCTGACCTTGTAATATATCTATACTGTTCTATGGCAATTTTTGGTACAAAGTAATTCTGGAAGTGTAAATATATTAGTACACAGGAGCGTAAACACGAAAGAAGTATGTTAATATGATCGGTTATGCTACAAAAGTTATAATATAAAATCGTTTATTATTAATAGAACACACAATTAAAGGTTTTAAAACCGATATTTGGGTATATATATATACATTAAAGTTTAGTATTTAAAATGACCTATTTAAATCTATTTCAAACTAATTATACTAATAAAACGAATTGCCTGTTTAAAATATATACCATGATAATATATTATAACAAATATTTAATGTTTTATCGGTCATTATCTCTAACATAAATAAACTTCGGAAATGTTGAGTATATTTTTTATATTATTATAATTGACCAACCTTCTATTTATAATTATATTGACCACCTTTTATTTTACATAATATAACAAGTTAAGATATTTTAAAACAAATGTGCAAAAGACATAAACACAAGTAATTTTCCTCCATTACTTTTATTTAAGATAAAAGAATCTGGTCTAAGCATTTCTGTTGATATATAAGTCTACAATTTAATATAAACCTATTTACCTCCAGCAAATATTATAGTTTTAAAATGTTATATATAGTAATGAAACACATACATATCAATGTATATAATACTAAAATCCAATGTTGTAAATAACCAAAGTCTTTGTAAATAACAAAAATTAAGAACACATTGGGAGACATCTTTATCTGGGATTTTTTGTTAAGAACAAATAAACATGAATCAGATTTTATGTACGAGCATAACATAATATTATGTAATTTGGATTTAAATAACTTAAAACAATGTAGAAAAATCTCAAACATAGTCCGATCGACATCTCTCTTTCTGTCTCACCCAAAGTGGTCATGATGAGATACAACTCCTCCAAGTCCGAGCCCCCCGGCCACAGACACTGTCCGGTCAACATCTCGGCGAACACGCAGCCGATGGCCCACACGTCCACCGGAGGCCCATATTGGGTGTCCCCTACCAGCAACTCAGGGGCCCGATACCACCGCGTGGCTACATAGTCAGTGTAGTTGTCCTCGGGACCCGCTGGAACAAAATTTGTATCTCAATATTTGGAGGTTCCCGAAATAATCACAGAAAAAATATAATGCATAAAACTTACTAAAACTATTGGTTTATGTTATAATAAACTAATATGTAATGGATCTGAATTTGGTAACAAATAGGTATGGATAATATATAATAAAATAAGAAAACTTATCTATAAACTAAATTCAATTCTTCTTTGGGATTTTGGATATCATCAATATTCTTTATTGAATTAAAAATAGTACAGACATTTAAGAGAACATATTTAATAGAAAAATATAAAATATAATAATTTGAATATTTGGACATGCATACAATGTTAACTAACATTAAAAAGTTTTGCACATTATCAATATTCGTTGTAAGGGCAATAGGGCCTACTGGAAAAACAAAATAGAGTAGTAGCAATACATAGATCGTAGTTGAAATCTATTGATCTGTGAATGCAAAAAGAGAGTCTTCACTGGTTTTGGTACAATAAATTAGAAGAAAACAAGTTAATAAAAATATGAAATTAACACCAAAAAATCATCGTTGAATTTTCAAATAATCGCAAGCGCAGAATCGCGGCTTTGGCTAAATAATCGCAGCCATTGGCAACACTGAGAACGAATACAGAGATCACGTTAACAGATGCAAACAGAATTTGAAGGCATATTCTGCCATTCTTCAAAGACTTATACATAGGTGTGTTATCTTAGCAAGAAAATAAAGCAACGTTGTAATTAATAACATATTAATATAAAATTAATCCAAGCTAACAAATAGTGAACTCACTCAGCATTCGTGCGAATCCAAAATCACAGAGTTTGACGTGGCCACTCTTAGATATGAGAATGTTCTCAGGTTTCACATCTCGATGAACTATCTGAAATTGTTGGAGCATTGGAGACAACTGCGTTATGTAGAGAGTGGAAGTGATTGGCAGAAAAGGTGCAGAGATAGCGAAAGAATGCATACAGACAGGAACATTCACACCGAAAACTAGAAAGCGTAGATTGTTTTAAAGTGAAGAAGTTGAATGAGATTGCATATGCCATCTTTTAAAAGAAATGAAAAGACAAATAATAACAATTATCAAAATAGAAAGCCAAAAGAAGAATATTATTGAGAAAAAGTAGCAGAGGTATGCAGTAAATTATAGCAAATAGTAACATTGCCAAATGGGATTCATCAAAATATGAAAATATATATATAATACGAATTTATGGTTTGATGCTCATTAAAATAGATTAACCATTGATAATATTATAAAATAAGTTCATTTACATTTTTAAAATAATTAATGAATATTTTTTTATTATTAATATTACATTTAATTTATTAATATTTTTCCTAAAAAATATATAATATTTTTTTATATATTTGTAAAAACCTTTACTATTAAAATTCAAAATTAATCGTATTGTGCAATATAACAAACATTTATTAGAGTGGAAAAGATATATCGCATCGAACACCTGTTACAAATTCGTCTTTGAAAAGGACAGGTATAATACACGACAGAATAATTCGGGTTGTATACATAAAATATAAAACTAAGAAAGCATAAGTACAGCAAAACAACATAATAGCAAAAAACAAGTAAGATATTAAAATGATTGACCTGGAATTATCGGACAGGCATGTTTTCAATAACAATCATATTAGCTTATAATTATTAATAACAGTATATATATATATATGTATGATTTCCGACAGCCAAAATTAATTGTAACTGTTTAAGAACAGTAGTGATACTACACGGGTTTGGTATAGCAATAAAAATGTACAAATGAAAAATATCAATCAACATATTGTAAAGCACAATAACTCATTAACAATAACATTAAAAAAGTATGGATTAATTTATCTATAGAAAACGAAAGTATAATTAAACCGGATACTCACATTATGTTGATGACAAAAATGAATTCCTTGAAGAATTTGAAAGGTAAGTTTCTTGATGAACAGTCTATCCATTCTACAATGCGCAATATAAAAACGGTCAAAAGTGTCACCATCTTTAGTATACGAATGATTATAATATACCAATGAATTACTGTATATATATATATAATTATATAAAATTAAAATGCATATTAAAATTCTCAATATAATGCAGTAAATATAGTTTCAATAGTAAGGAAAACATGTTTTATTCCTTTGAAAACCATAGGAAATTCTTTAGAATTTTTCAATGTATAAGTACTACATAACAAATGCATCAATGTATAAGTGCATAACAAATGCATCAATGTATAAGTGCATAACAAATGCATCAATGTATAAGTTCTACATAATAAATGCATCAATGTATAAGTTCTACATAATAAATGCATCAATGTATAAGTGCATAACAAATGCATCAATGTATAAGTGCTACATAACAAATGCATCAATGTATAAGTTCTACATAATAAATGCATCAATGTATAAGTGCATAACAAATGCATCAATGTATAAATGCATAACAAATGCATCAATGTATAAGTGCATAACAAATGCATCAACGTATAAGTGCATAAAAATGCATCAATGTATAAGTGCATAACAAATGCATCAATGCATAACAAATGCATCAATGTATAAGTTTCAGCATAACAAGTAAGGACTAAATAATATATTACCCCTGTGGCTTTTGTTCCAGTTCATTTAGTAGTGTGTGATCGATATATTGGAAGACGAGGTGGAGTCGTTTTTTACTCCTGAAAACCTCCATAATACCAATTAGATTCGGGTGTTTTAATTGCTGTAAAAGAAAACAAAGTATTCATAATTAAAGTTATTGGATAATAATCTTCCAGTGACAATTTTTATGACACAAAATGTAAGAACAGTTTAATAAAAAATATTAGTATTATGTGCATATTTGAATGTAACAAACATATCATTAGAGGACAATATGGGAAAATGTACATTGTATGATGACAATGACATGCAGATAACAAAGGATTTTCACAAAAAATATGTAAACGATATATGAAAATGATAAACCAAAAAGAAAATAATAATGGGTAACATTACAGCTAAAATGGATAATTTTGAAATAAACGCGTTTGGTTAAATGTTTTGTCGCTTACTATATTATATCAATTGACATTTATGATTGTCTTCACGCACACGTTTCTAAAATCTACTAGATATTTTAAACCAGAATTATATGTGTATAAATAATAATAATAACAGAATTTATCAAAGTAATTTGTTGTCAAGAATTTATACGGAAATAGATATACGATAATTTTTTTTTTATTATCACGCCAAACAATTAAAAGAGGATCATCAATCACCTTCAGCATTCGAATTTCACGCATTGCGATTCGACGTATTACCGGGTCTTCTTCCGACTCGGTAAACTTCTTGATGGCAACAAGTTCTCCAGTTTCACGATAACAACATTTGTAAACGATACCATAGGCACCTTCGCCGATCTTCGATAACTTCTCATACTGATTCATTGGTATTATTGTCGGCGCAAGAAGGATCGAGGTAAAAGCCCAGTGACCACTACTTTAAATAGGCGTCGGATTAACGAATTACTCAACGTAGAAGAAGCAGGTGTGCAGCAACAACTTATTTATAAAGTAAGAAATCTGCAGATTAAATGGAGGAAAAGAAATTAATTAGTTTATGAGCATAACTATTTCAATTATTGAAATTTCGTCTAAACATTTTTAGAGAAAAAAAATGCAAACAAGATAACCTACATTAATTATCAAAAAAATAATTTTATGTTTAAACTCATCAAAGAAACAGGGCGAACCTATAAATGTTCTCCTTTCGATGGTATAAACTATTTTGATAAAGGATGAAAATGTTTAATGAATATTTATTCAATCAAAGAAAAGTTACTTTTATTATGATACGTCACATAACTTATAATAATCAAATCTATCAAAACAAATAACAAATTTCATTTACATTAATTTTAAATTGCACAGTGGAACAATTAGAGTTTCATTTAATTATATCTAGTGTAACTTTTTTTCTGGGCGCATTTAAATTCTGGGCGCCCTTGAAAAGGGCAGGGATAGATTTTTATTAAAATCTGCAAAATCACGGGGGGATAAGAGAGAATACGTTATGTATGTTTTATACTTATAAATTAAATTACATCATCAATCACTCTACATTTTTTTAAGAATTATAAATTAACAAAAAATTATTATTTTGGAAATGAATACAAGCCACCGTAGTTAGTTATGATTTAATTTGTTTTAATATTTTAAGTAAATGTAGAAAATGTAGGTGGAAATTCTTGCATAAACTTTAAAATAGTAAATTTATATTTTAATAAATTTATAAAGCTATACTTATTACTTAAGTGAAGCATAACATATACAGAATAGATCATGCATAGATAACAACATTTAAAATATATACATATTATCATTTGTTAAAAATATAAACCAAAATATTCCTATAAAACATTAAAAATTATTGAAAAAAATAGTACTGTTATATATATATGTGGTGTAGAATGTTACAAAAAAAATCTATTGGAATACCTATAGTTGAATTAAATCAATATTGTATTTCGTTTCTCATATGTTTAAAAAAATTATACCATGGCAGCGTGCTATAGGCAAGAATTATGTGCAATAATTTCTTAAATATTGAATTAGACATTATTTCGAATAGTGATGTCATATACTTGATTAATATAAAGTTATAGTCAGTTTCAATAATCAATCAGATTTGCACAGCCGTCTATAACTTTATGTGATTAAAATTTTAACCGTTGACAGCAAGATGGACAAGGTACATTACTTTTGTGCTTAGTGATGAATGAAACGTATTTTATATATTCGTGCAATTATAAGCATCTAAACATAGAATGAATCCATTCTACCATAATACTTTAACAAGTATAGCAAGTATGACAGTAAACAATTTATCAAGAAAACGCTTTCAAGAATAAGGTAAAAATTTGGGTTTCGACAATTAGTATGAACCATGTGAAACAGTTTGATCATAATCAAGTTGGAAAACAAAAATACTTGGTGTGCAGTTTCAGGTGAGTCTGTGGTACTTGATTAATTGTAGGATTTCCCTTAGGGCCATTCATACTACATTTTCACAGATAACTTATTCACATACTTTAGACTCCTAAATTCACTAGTAAATAATAACATTTCAAGTATTGGTATGGTATGCCATTTTCATAAATACCCCATCATGAATCAAAAACATCTGAAAAGCCTTGTAGCAATTATACACAGATAAGAAGTAATGATTTAGGGACCATTGTTGGCTGGCTTGACAATAAATGTGCTTATGCAGGCTTACACAATGTTAGCTCACAGACTACAAAGTCAATGCAACATTGGCCCAGGTCTGAATAGAGAAAGGTAGCTGTTGAGCAGCTGTAATCTATATTGAAATACAGTCAGAAAATGGGCAGTGTTGAGAGAGCAAATCACAATATGTGTAATATTAATATGATCAAAGAAGTGGTGGTGGACATTATTTGCATGGTTGGTTCCCAACATTATGCAAATTGATAATATTTATAATATGAAATTATGATCATTTACATTTAATCTCATTCTATGATACTAGTATAAATATATTTACTAAAGTATAAACTTCAAAATGTATAACTGGGAAGATCTTAGTAGCAAAATTTGTCATATTATAATTTTTGTAATTGCCTTAAATAATTTGACATGATTGTATTTAAAATTTCTATCATAGGTCATGATATAAAAGAAGTGTAAATATTGTAAGAAAAATACTTAAACTGGCTGCAGAAAATGTGGTATTGGTGTACATTACTCATGTTTTAAAGAGTGGTGTGGCATTAATAATATATATTAAGTTTTATTTATATGTCTTTGATAGTATTTTTCATAAAAATGTAATGGACCTTGTATTTTACAGTAATAATTCAGTAGACTTTTTTTATATAAAAATCAGTGTATATGATAAGTCAGTAAACAATGTTTAATAGACTATATAAAATAGTTATTTTTGGTGATCGTTTTTATTTAATTTTATTCTATGGGCAATATATGTAAAATAATAATATAATATATAAAAAAATAATATATATCATTTAAATTAATATGTCTTTGATTTATTGCTTATCCATTAAGGATTAGTATATTGTAAGAGTAGACTTATTATTAATTGATATTTATTATTATAGGGCTTCATAATTACATTAATGTTAATTTTGGCTATGAACAACCAATAAGAACTACATCGTATATGCTTCTTTAAAAGAAAATTATATATAATATTATATTATGTTCATATATAAGAAAGTATGGTCATCATGTGTCAAATTTTGAATTGCTTACCTTTAATACTTATAAATATTAATAACTAACATAATCAGAAATTAATAAAACTGATCTTTTTACTAAGAAATTATTTAATTTTTACAATATTAACTTTTAAATTGTCTTTAAAATGTCAAAATATTATCCCAAATAAAATTAAAAAAATTATATTTTAATTTTTTTTATTCAGGAATATTAAAATTACATTATAATATGCTAAACATACTCATTTTAACATTAAAGCTATTGTTATATTATATAGCTTGAAATTATAATTTTTTGTTAAATATTGATTAGAATTATAAGTAAAAGCTATTATTGTATTATAATAACATATCTATAATAAGTAAGACAGGAAAAGAATTAAAGGATATAATGAAAGTATATATACAAAAAAGAAAACTTTTTATAAAACAATATATATATACAATAATTTGTTTATTACTTTTCAGCTAAACATATTTTAAATAAGCTTCATAACTTTAACATATTATTTGATTTAATATAAATTATTATATTGTTGCAGGAGTGCCATCAGGTCTTATCAGAGGGGGTGCATTTTTGTGCTGGAGGCCCCACCTTCCAAAATTAAAAAGCCAAATAAGAAATGTCAATCTATATAATTATAGTGAATTTTAGGTAGTGTGTTTTCATAAGTTTCATAGTAACTGAAATAATCAGGATGTGGCCCTTATGGAATCAAGATGTGACCCATTTTCCATGCCCCTTCAATCCCTTATATTCAGGGAGGGCCCCATCAATTGGAGGCCCCTTCAGATTGGAAGGGTGGTCATTCATACCTAATGACCCCCCACCCTTGGCAATGCACATGTTTAGTGATAAGTTAAGGAATTAATAAAAATTTAAGGTTAGGCTAATTAATTAGAATTTTGTTATTCTTTCAGTTTACGACTACATTATTTAGTGCTTACATTTAGTGGTAATATTTGTTAAAAAATACAATACTAATATTAATAATTATTTTAATGCAAATATTAATTTAAAAATATTATAATAATATTAAAAAATATTTTATTACAAATTTTAGTTAAAAAATATGATAATAATTTTTACAATGGTTTTAATGCTAATATTAGTTAAGAAATATAATAAAAGTATTAACAATTGTTGTAATGTTATATATTACTAATTTCATTATTTTTTATTATTATTGATATCCTATTTTTTAACTAATATTAGCATTAAAATAAAATTACCATAAAATATGCTAAATAATCTATGGTTATAAACTAATGAATTCTATTATTTTAATTATTATTATATTTAGAATTGATTATATTTATTAAATTAAACCAGGTACTATATTTAAAATATAAGTATATTAAAATAAATTTAAAGTTGATTTATAATATTTACTTTTTAAGGTGCTTCAAATTTGTAAAGTATTAAACTGGCTGAATAGTTATAGAATGTGAAAATGTGTATAATTGGTCAGTCTAGTAATAGTATTTAGAAAAATTTCAAACTTTGATAGGTCCTAACTGGTTGATAAAAATTTTATATTATAGAATTTTTTGAAAGTATATGGTTGTAATTTTTTTTAAAAGAGTGCATATACCTCATGTACCCAATACTGGGTTGGTATGTGTCTGAATTAAGGTATGCTGAAGGATTTATAGCCTGAGACTAAGTCTTTTGTGTGAGTGTATTGGTGGGGAACACATTAAAATGTCACCACATCAAAATGTCACAATTTTTTTTTTTAATAATAAATAAAACTGATTCTGATGTCCATCCATCTAGGTGGACTAATTATTTGTACATTTAATAATTATATTGATATACATTTGTATATATAAACAAACATTTCTATTAAAATTATTTTTTTAGTTATGAATTTGGTGACATTTTGTTATGGTGATGTTTTGATGTGTAACCGTATTTATTGGTGTATCTTATATTTTATAATGACAATTTATTAAAATAATATTGGATAAATGCTTACCAAAAAAATTTCATTATAAATCATGAAACAATATTATTTTTTACAACATATGTTAACTGTGTAATGTTAAAGATAATGACACTTAAACATATGCTCATCCATATTATGATAAACAATGATAAAAAGAAGTATCATTTTTCAAAGATGTATCATATGAATTTACAAATAATTTAATAAGAAACAAAGATGTTTCTGTTAATAGTAAGAATTATAAGAATCTAGAATGTTAAATAAAAGTTATGTATTATATTGCCTTTGTTAAAATCATAGAGTAAGGAGCGTTAAAATTATAACAAAAGCTACATTTAATTATGCGGGTCGGGAATATGTTTACATATTACTATACCAACCATTTGTTGATAATTTAAAACAAAAATCTGTTCTAAAATAATATTCAAAATGAAAGATAATTATTGAAATATTATAAAATTTATTTAAATTAAGCACAGTAAAAAATTTAGATATATATTTTTGTTAAAATTTATAATAATTCAAAATAATAAATGTAAAAATACAAACAGATAGTAAATGTAAGGATATCTATGTCAGGGCAGTTAAACCATTTTTTTGCTGTCGGGGTCGATATAGATTTTATGCACTTAACATGGATTTTATGTCGATCTATTCCTTTATATATCTCTTCGGTTTGTTCCACTTTGAAGCTATGCAGCTTTTCATCTTGAAGATTCATGTCCCTCCCCAGAATTTTGTATTGACTGTTTACGTTATGTTCTAGATGCCACATGCGCACAATCCTTTATCCTAGGGACTTTTCTCAAATGACGTCAAGCTTTTTAGAGGTTTCTTGACCCTATATTTCCTTTTTTGTTACACTTCGTCACTAATTTTCAGAACCCTCTCCAAAATGATGTAACATTTTAGCAACCCCCGATACTCTGCTCGAAAATAAAATATTATTAGATGTTTTTATAACAGTCTATTTTCGCCTCTCAGTACTAGCTTATCGGTATAGTAATACTTTTTACACTTAAAATGTTTTTATTTTTATCAGTATAAAATCGATTATTAATATTAACAATGTTTTCATATAATATGCATAATATCCAACTAATATACGTGGCACGAATTAAAAATATATATTTTAATTAATTTACATTAATTTAAATTAAAAGGATTTCACTTATTTTTTGTTCATTGCATTTTATAAAATATAATAACTATATTTTGTTATATGAAATTTTGGAATTTGCTGCATATTTTCTGATTTCTATCATATAAATTTACAATTTCATTGAAATGAAAACAAAATGGTTAGACTAGACAGCTGTATTGTTGTAAAACTGATTTGTTGTACCTACATAGTTGTTTTAAATAGAAAATATGGACATAGAAAACATGCAACCAACATCTTATTTTAGCACTTCTTGACTTTCAAAGAGGAGGTCATTTGACCTCTTAACCAACCAATGAAGGGTACCATGGAAAAATATTAAAATTGACTTATACATGTTATCATATTTTGGATATATACCATCATTTACATCATGACGATAGTATGCACGTCTTAGTCTAATCTATTAGTAAAACATGTATAGCGTATACAATATATCTATTGCAAGCCAACAGCAAGTCTATTAATTATAAAACGTATTCAGAAAATGGATATTATTAAAAAATTATATCCTTCATCTATTCTATGCATTTGTAAACCAACGTTAGCATCCAAGTGCTAATAAAATATTACGTCTAATCGAATCTGATAATGAATTAATGCTGGCTATACTAACCGACTATTACAATTATATTACGGCTAAAATCCGGTTATAAAATTTAATTATCGCATTTGACCACACTATTTTTGTTACATAGTGTATGCATTAAAATAATTTGAACAATAAACCGCTATTAGTATTAGTTTGTAAAATATGTCATGACGAAATTCAAACTCTCAAAGCGGAGGTCTTGTAAGAAAAGTAAACGCCGAGTATGAAGTTATAGTTATATTCATGAGGGATATAAACTGTTTTGAGAAGGTGCCCGTGGCCGTCTTGGGTCCAAGGTAACCAAAGTCTATATTGGCTGCTATACAGTTCTTTGTGATACTTTTAGAAGAATTATTTGAATATGGAGTTAGTCTTGAATGTGCTGATTAATAGGTTAATATACGTTTTATGCTTTAAAAATAATTCTATACATAATATCATGGTGTTTCACAGTTACTAGTCTGCTATATCCACAAAGTATGCCTAACATTATACTCTTTAAAATTGTATTTCCATAATTATAATTTTTTTATATATGATTAGAAATCTGAGAAAGAATTTTTTTAGGTGGCACTTGCGATTATGCACAAGATTATATATATATATTGTTATAATTAACACAAATTGAAATAAACGGATTTAACATTCGATTACATCACTATGAATTAATAAGTAGCCTACATTGACCAAATAATTCGCAATGTAATAATATACTGCAATATTACATTATGGGCTTCTCAATGTCTGCATATTGCATTATATTGATCTTTATTAATTGTATCCGTATAGTGTACTTAAAATGACCAATTTTTACTCCCGTGTTTTTAGTCCCAATTTTTAGTCCCGTGTTTCCCACAACCATTATTATTGCAAAGCGAATAAATGTGTAAATCTAATGTAAATTTACCATATATCTATACTAAAAAATAATGCGATTAGTATGTTTTATAGTCTACTGTATATTTTCATGATATTTAAATTTGTCGAAGAAAAATACAAAATTCTTTCGAAAGAAAGTCTTCTCAGCTTTTTATGTTATAAAATAACAATAAAAACGGATTGAAAAAATAAATGATTAGACAAATTTAAACCTAGTGGCAAATTCCTTTATTATGAATATTTCAATTTTTAAAATCTTAAACATCTTATCCTTTAATAGATTTTACATGTTTTATTTTAAGCAAGCATTAATACTAAACACCGTATATATATAATATTATATAAATATATTAATAATAATAAATAGAACATAATCGCGGATTTAAACATTTCGATGGTCTGGTTACAAATAATTTTAACTGGACTATCTATCGTATAATTTTAACTAATTGTGTCTTTTAAAATACATACATACGACTTTTAATAAATATTTATAATTGTGTCATATGTGAAACAATTATATTTCTCATTTAAATGTTTATATTAAAGTTATTCAGATTGAATTTTAATAATTTTATTTTATTGGATCCCTTTGGATTCGCAAATGATTCACAGATATATTAAATTAAATTACATTATAAATTTTTTTTGCAAAAATTTAATTTATATTAAATTTAAGTTATAGCATTTTAAAAATTTCTGATGTTGACGTGAATTTTAGACAGAATGTTATTGAATGACTATTATATCCCGTGATATATCC
>JAUZND010000313.1:0-14237 GCA_034780555.1 Coelogynopora nodosa | reverse complement strand
CTGACTGTAAGGGCAAAGTGAGGAGGGGCACCATCCTGCTGAAAATGGACTGGTTCCCCAGGAAAGAGTCTTTTGATAACTTTTTTCTCCATTGACGTTACCATTGAAGAACAGGGGTCCTATCAAACCCCGTGATGAGATTCCAGCCCAAACTGAAGCTCCAGGAGCATTAACTTCTCTTTGCATAACTTCTCTTGGGTTTTCATGTGACCAAAACTCACAATTGTGGCGGTTAACACGTCTGTTGAGTTTAAATGTGGCCTCGTCTGACCAAATAATCATATCAGGAAAATTTTCATCCAATGCTGTTGAATTAATTAACCATTCTGCGAAGTCAACCCATCAGATCATTATCATTAAGCTGATGAAACAGTATAGGACGGTATGGCTTCATTCCACTATCTTTCAGTATCTTGTTTACAGTTGACTTGGAAATGCCCATTTCTTGAGAAGCACGTCGGGTGAATGTTTTTGGGTTATCAAGAAATGCACCGAGAACTATGACAACATTTTAATCACTACGGGAACTTCTTGGTCGACCTGATTGACCTTCACAAACATCATGAACAGTTCTCTTTTCCTCAAATTTATCTCTTAATCTATAAATTGTTAAGCGACTTGTTGGATCTGAGGGAAAGTGTAATGTCCATTGGCGGTGAACTTCACTAATGTTCTCACATTTAAAATAATATTTAAGAATTTTTTTTTTTCTTCAAATGACAATCTTTCTCTAGCCTGCATTGTTGCTTATGCTTAAGTTATGTTACAATTTACTAGACTTATATACCAAAATATAAATTCCAAATTGGAATTTTTAAAATATCTATATATAACTAGACTTATATACTATATTATACTTATTTACAATATATGTTATATTTTCTTACATGTTAGACAAATTTATTTCATTTTTTGGTGTTCAGAATGTCCTTTTATGAAACTGTTTGGTTATACAAAACGTACAATTTGAATAATATTACTTTTTTGATATTTTAAAATGTCATTTTATATAAAAAATAATTATTAAACGTTTTTATTTTGATAAAAATGATTTTTAAATTATATATAGTCTCTTGCAGTGTCTGTTTTGTTCCGTATTGTCTTAATTATTACCGATTTATCATATAAGTGAATTTTCAACTAATTATCATGAAATTTAATTATTGGGCGTGTGTAGGCCTATTCCATTGATTTCTATGGTCCGCCATTTAGTTATTTACAATATATTTTTTACTTACATGTAATACAAATTTACATAATTTTTGGTGTTCAGAATGTCCTTTAGTTAATTTTAATAATATTAAATTATATTAAATAATATTAAATCGTATTTTTAAATGTCGGTTCGTGCAAAAAATATATTATTTAACGTTCTTCTGATCAATGAAACTATTTTTAAACAATTTCAGATGGTATTTTTCAGTGACCAATTGTTATTTTATGTTTTGGTGTTCAAAATGTCTTTATGTGATACTATTTGGCTATTGCCATTATATATAACAAAATATAGTGAATTGGCAAGTTTAGACCGTTCGTGGTGAGTACTGGAAGCATAATTAATTCTAGTGGCAACAGTGTCTCTAATTATGCTAAGTATCGACAATTAACAAATTTTAAATTAAAAATATATATATATATTGTATATATATATATATTTTTAATGGGGGTGGGGGTTGCCATAATATAAAATTGTGAATTGGTAAGTTTAGGCGAGTACGATAATTCGTGATAAGAGCCGGAAGTAGAATGAATTTAAATTGCAACAGTGTTTCTATTTATACAAAGCTAGATTGCACTTAACAGCCGGGATCTGGTTCAGAATTCAAAGTGAATTCAAAGTGCATTCAAATATTTTTTGAGGGGGTAGGGTGGTAGAGGGGGTGATCCAAAGTCGACAACCCTCCTATTACTGGAGGACTGGTACAGTTTTCGTTTTTTTTCAAGGTTACTAAGATTCACATACAGCTTTTGTAGTTGCCAGGTTTTGTAGAAGAATAAGATGAGGTAGACAAAGACATATGTGTCAGGTGAGTCAACCAAGAATGATTGAACCCCATGTTTCACAACACCATCATTAAAATGGAACATGATTCTGTCGTCGGATTCTTCCTTGTTGCTTGAGAGCTCTGCAATCTGTGTTTCAGTGCCAGCTAATTGTTTCCTGCATTTACTCTCATGTACTCCTCCAAAGAAGATCTACTTGTCCAACTCGATATTCTGCAGCATACACTTGAAAACATACTCCTGCAACCGAACTTTTCTCAACATTTAGTTCCAGAACATATCAATATCAACAGTGAGTTTTTGATTGTCATACATTAAGTTGATGGTGATAGTTCTGAAGAACTTCTCTGTCTGTGCCCGTTTTATTTACTTGGTTGATTATTTTTGATAAACATTAAAAATAATATCTATTTTTGTGGACTTAGAGCCTGTAGCAAAAATGTTGTTGGAAATACTGTCAGCCAATTCCCCGAAAGTGTAAAGACCCATCTTTTTCTTCAGAAGTTTACGTATAAGTGCCATGAAGTCCACTATTGTCATCTGAGTGTCACTCTTTACATTCCTCGTCTCCTGTGGAAATTGATTGACGAGTTCCCTAGCTAAGGAGGCTTTATCAGGCTTCTTCAATTTGGTGCAATCTTTACATTCAGTGGTGAGGAACTGGTATGTGTTGATTAATTCATACTTCAGGAGTTCTAGCAGGCTGTAACCTCTTTCTCTAAAATAGCATAGTCAATGTACCTAATCGTTTCTGCAGCAACCCTTTTCGCAATCGATTTCTTCGCTGTGGACAGATTAGAAGTATGTTTCACAAAAACAGTCTGCGGTTGGTAGGGATTGTATCATGTAGATGCTCTCCTTATCCTGTAATGTGGTCTCAAAAAACGGTTGATAACTCTTCTCACCAATTTCCAGGTATTTAAGTAATCGTAAAAAACCTCCTGGGGTATGTCAACTCCAGAAGATATGTTCTGGAGTCTGATTCCAGCGTCAAAGGGATTGTTAATTGTTTTTATGTAATCCAGAATCGTCTTGCACGAACATGTCCAATCTTCGTTGAACTTGGATTGAACTCGCATGGTGTAGGCTCAATTTACACTCATTTTCGTCTCCCAAGTTACACCATTCCTGCAGCTGCGCCACATGAAGATGTATCTCATGTTTTAGGAGATTCCATAAGGCTACTGCTTCTGTCTGTCTAGTCCTCCAGGCCAAATGATACCTCCAGCAACCTTGGCGGGTTTATTGCAACACTTCTCGGGTGCCATGTCAAATCCTACAGCACTGACTTGTTGGAAAGTGTAGTACATAACCCATCCACCATCTGAAAAGCATCTGTAGATACCCGGGAACTTTGTTTGTATGTCCAGGAAATCTTTAAGGAACAGCGTACCCTATCTGCTATTGTTTGTACGGCCAAACCCGAAGAACAAGGGCATGCACCTCTGCCCAGGTAAAATGAAAAAATACTATTCGCCTTGCCAAATAGAGTGTGTAAGATATCTCAAGATAGGATACAGCTCATCCAGAAATAAGCTCCAGTACCTCACATTCTCATTTCAGGACGTTTCTTTTCATTCTGTGAAAGACTTCTTCGGCTCTGCATGTAATATCTTGCTTTCTTCCGAAATCTCTCTGAACTCTTTACGGTCAACATGTAAAGCATGTTGCATCTTAGTTTCCATGGTATCTATTTGCTGGTCTAATTCACAACTAGTACTGTCATGGTCAGGTTGAAACTTCACAAACATAAGAACTGTCATAACATCTGATACAAGACTATCAGCTTCCCTGCCTTTGCAATAGTGACCTCCAGTCAATACACTATTTTCTACAACAAGCTTTCTAAAGGTTTCAGTCTCAATCAAAGCCAGATCAATACCGATACAGCCTAAAATCTTCCCAGGGCAAGCGATGACAATCTTTTCCATGTGAAATGGTCCCATACCAAGGAATATGTTACCAAACTTATTCTGCTTCAACAGCTGGATTTCCTTAACGATTGAATACACTCCTCCATCCGAGCACAATGCTGCTGACATGGTATTTTTGCTTTAAGACATCCTAAAAGTAAATTATGTATGTAAATATTGTGTCCATTTCGGTTGCGTAATATGGTAGGATGGGTACAAATGAGGTCTTTAGAACATCAAACTTCAGTGGATTCTGGAGTGCACTTATTGTTGCTGTGAAGCTAGGAAAATAGCCCTCATTGCGCGTCTTACATCACGTGCGCATTAAGTAGGTAGGTAGTTTATAGTCCCTGCATAATCACATTCCGATTAATATCGATTATATATTTTGTTTTTATTTTGCTTGGCTATCCCGCAGACAAATTGTAGTGCGTAACATTAATTTTTGGATATGAAAATGTATTATTGAACCCCCATACTGTGGCCATTGCACACATTTTGAGTGGTCGGGCAACCTATATCCAACGGTTCTGTAGATAGTCCTGACGGATGGTAGTTCTTCGTATAAAATGGGCGTAGCCCAAAAAAATAGGGACCATTTCAGATATTTCTCCGTCAGTGGGAAATGTATTACCAACCAAATTTTGTTCCTGGACCTTCAATTAGTAGATTCCTAAAGAGTTTAGCTCTGGACATAAGTTGCATACAAAAACACCATGAACTACTAAAGCATATACCATAGATGATAAATTTTGTTTAAAAAATTGTTTATGCACAATTACTCCTAAATAAACAAATTCTATAATATTTGTAAACAATTTATAGACTAATTGAGTAAAATATTAATACAATTTAATGATATAAACCGAGATAACTTTTTATCTGCAACAAAATTAAGAATTGGAGTTCACGTTGTCATAAAAATTACAGTATTTATTTTTTGCAAACAAGAACAAATATAAGTCATTAGATTAAATAGTAAATAATAATTATATAAACATATGCATCAAGAATTTATCGTAAATATATAGAATAATACGTGCTAGCGTGAGCGCACCTATAACTAAAAAATGTCAACCTATATTTCGATCTGCTAATAAATTGCCATGGATTCTATTGGAATATCCCCTATTTATAAACAAAAACGGTTAATTATTATGCATTGATTTTATGTCCAATTTCTTTATATATAAACGTTTGCAAAATATATATAATTAGATAATTGCTTATGTATTTTTCTATTGCTTTGAAAGTTAAAATTCAATTTGCATGTTGTGGAAAATGTATTCGTGTAAATGATGAGTAGTTGCTATTTTTGTATAATTAAATAATTTATAAACCATAGGTAATAAATTATTTAATTAAAAGAGTTTTTTTTAATAATTTACATAATTTTTTAATAATAATAACGTAGGCAACATGTAAATATTAAGTAAACATGAACAGTAATTTTTTATTATACACAAATTCCCTAATACCTTAAATTAGTATCTTAATTATTACATTTTGAAAGTAGTTTCATTATGGAACAAATAGGAAATACATTTTTAAGCAAATGTCAATTTGTCCAAAACATTTAAACTACGAAACACAATTTATGAATCGTGACAAGTTCACTATTTTATCGAAAAAAAGGGGGGGGGGGAACAAAACCTAGCGAAAATAATTAATAGATAATAATAATTAACCCCTATTTATAAATTGAAATAATTTTTTAAAGCTTAACTTATTTCAACATAGTTATTGAGAGAAATCGAACCAAAAAAATATACTATATCATTTTAGTTCAGAAGAGTTAGTGAATTTGTGCTGCTCATATGAATCCTGTGTTGGGCATCATAGATACCTGAAGCTATCAACTCAAAGTACAATAACGAAGCAGCCAAATAACAAAAGCATGTTATCTGGTTAAAACAACCAAAGATAAATAAGTTAACAGGTTCTTGATTTTATAACACAGACAACAACCCCACATCTACCAAAAGCATCATGCACTTCTTTTTATGGAAGCGGTGATGAAGAAGACTGTGTTTCTAATGAACCAGAGAATACCTATGAGCAACCTGAACAAACAATATCGAGTACAGTATTGAAGCCCCAGCCTTAATTTTACACTGACATTAAACCAAGGAGACTCCTTAACACACTACCCAAGTGTTCGCATCTTACTCACTCCGAAATTAGATTGTGCATTTAAAGAGTTCAATAAAACCTTGAAAGAAGATAGTGAATGGAGAAAAATTGCTAAACCCCTGGGCACCTTATCATGTAGAAAAGAATAAGGGGGAGATTTCAAGTAAAACCAACACAGCAATACTACTTGATGAAAAGTCTCAGAATCCTGCCATAATTTGCCATGCATTGGATTTAACAAAAACTGCAAATGAATATGCAAATCCAATCAAGAAACCTTTTAGGGCATAGCCAGATGAATATGACGAAAACAAGATATTTATTATGCTGGGTGGTCCCCATGTAGAAATGGCCATTGCAAGGTCCACTGGCACTTGGCTTGATGGCAGTGGCTGGACCGAAGCTGTAGACAGATCTGACATCATGCAGGAAGTGGCAAGCAGAATATTTTCTAAATGTGTCCAGCGTCAACGTCATTAGACAAGCTTATGAAATAACCAAGAAGAAACAATTCTTCCATATGAAGAATGATGCCTAGAAAAAGAGAAGACGCAAACGCAATTCCTCTACTGGTTAATTACTCTGGAGCTGATTAGTCTTTTGATCATTAATGTATTTACAAACAGCAAGGTCAAAAGGGCTCAGAGATCAATGGCAAGTATTATGTAATTGTATTCTATTAATTACTCAAATGAAAAGTTCTACGCAAAATATTTGGCAAAAATAGACCCAAAGTATAGTAAATATTGTGTCCTTACAGGAATAGTTCAAAAGGTAAAGTTAGGTCACAGAGGTCATGGTCAACTTTGTCAATTGGGAAAAAAATTATGATCTAAGGAAGTTTTCTGTCAATTGTCATGCTTTATACCTCCTTGCACACTCCTTAAGGCTTATATAGAGTCCACTATAAAGAGGTATCTAAATTATACACATTTTTCGTTTTTTGGTAAACGCAGTTCAGTTATTTTTTTAGAAAAATTATAGGTATATATACGTAAATTATAATAATAACATCTCAATATCATAATAAAGTTAAATACGGCAAATTGATATTGAATCTTAATGACCTCATAAATATACCCAATGTCCAAAAAACCTTCGCGATTGCTCACCGCAATGTAAACTGTCACAAAGTCAGCCATGTGCTCAAAATCATCGACCAGGCTGGCGAAAGCCTCCAGCTTGGTGATGAACGGGGGTCAGGTGCAGCTACCCAAGTTGACAACCAAGGGGCGGCCAGCTCGCGCTAACTCCGCCAAACTAGTTCGCTTGCTCAGGTCACTGATAGGTATCAGTGGGATCTTGGCGGCTGCTGAGGCCCCAACATAGGCGTTCGAGTAGAGAATTTGGAGGCGCCGTTTAGGCCAAATTACGCCCATGAAGGCTGATGAGAAGGTATGCGCAATCTTGTCGGTTCCAAGAGTACTGACGCTCTTGATAAAATGGTCAAGAACCTGATAGACAATACTTTATTAGTATATTCAAACAGTATCAATTAAAAATTCTAAATATAAAAACGCGTTACCTTGATGTATAATGATGGTGCGATGGTATATGCTATCCAGTGTAACAAACTCATCACTCTCAGAACACAATAAACGCATCCTGCCTTGAAGTATCGGTAGGTAGATGGGGTTATCGCACCAGCTGGATGCATTGCGCGATTGTGAATACTGTTGCAATGAATAGAATAGAATAGAAAATTAATCTAAAAAATCATAATTATAGTTACCAATTCGTTTAATAGAGTGTAGGGGGTATATAAATATAATTTTCTTGAAATCATATATACGAGTCATATACACCCTCGACAAAAAAGTTTCGAATACAAACAAATAAACGAAAAATAACTCATAATTTTCAGTGATTAATACAAAATGAATAGTATTTTTTTAATTAAAAAAATGCAGTTTCTGAACCTATTTATACATTCACTTTGTCCATACACAAATCCATGCAGTCGCCTCTTTTTGAGAAATCATAAAAATGAACCACAGCCGATTAATATCGAACTGCAGGCTTTCTTTTTGATGTTACAGTATAGTATTTAAAAAATACTTTACTTTTTTGTTATGTCCACGGAACTTTTGACAATTCAAAAATGTTTAAGTTATTTGAATTTTTTTCTAAATCTACAATAATAATATTCAGAAATTTCTTCAACATAAACATAATGTGAATAGGCATATGTGTATGTCTTGAAGATGTCAGTGCAGTTAGGAGAAGTGCAGTCTTTATTTTTAAACAGAAAAGCTTGTATATCAAATTTCCTCATTTTTAGAGTGAGGGTTCTTGTCACGCACTCACTCTAGATTATTTGGTCAAATGTGTTTTAATTTTACTTGGATATTTTATATTCATAGTAGGCCTATATTATTAATTCGATATTTATTGTTGCAATGCCAAATAATATGTAACGCATATGGGACCTATGTTAACATAAATTATTTTAATTTTATTATGCAAAACAAATTGTTTATCTGTTTTACTTTTAATATAACTATATATTTTATAATTTTATTATATAAGATAGATAATAAGGAGAAATAAGAAAACCGAAAAAAACGTTTTATGCATTCCAATAGTTATATTTTTTAATGCTTCGGTTAAACTTTATCCATTCTCAAAAATATATATTAAACGAAACATAATCAAATAACGCAGACAAAAAATCAAAGTTACATATTGAAATATAATAAAGAACAGTGACAAGATTACAATAGATAAAAAAGGCATATTAATTAAACTTTTAGTTAAAAGAAAGAACCAAAATTAGACAGAGAAAAATATAAAGAAACAAACATTAGATTTTATATGGAGAGGTTTGTTAATAACTGATTTACAGTTATTATTTGCCGTGTCTATTATAGAAAAAGAAAAGCTACATAAAGAATGGGAAGCACAACCATCACAAGTGGTCAATGTTCACATATATATATTTTTTTTCTTTGGTGATACTATTGTGGTCGCAGTGACTTCAATGGCTGCTAAAATACAAATTTAAAGTGTAAAAACTCTAGCATCCTTTTTAAATGTGCATCAAAAACCGAAACTGATTAAAAAAATTTGCATATTATACTTTAACCAAAAAGGATTACTTGAAAAAATCTAGGATTACAGAAATGAAGTATTTTTCAGCAGGGCAGGCATGGATGAAATAAAAATTGAAAGAGAAAGTTCTTATTGAAAAAGTAAACGTTGATGACCGTGATTCTAACTCAGACAATGCCTGAAAGTATATAAACCAAAATTTACATACAACTACAAAATCGTACAAAATTTAGATTAGATAAATGTTTTTCCTTTATCTGAAGTATAGATAATTATAATATTTATAACATTTTATTCATAGGATTTTCCTTTATTATGACATTCCTTCCAGTTGTGTAAACATACATTCTTTTCTATATTTATTATTATTATATATATTGTATATTGATTGAACTATAAAATTATTGTACCTATATTTTGCTATTTTAAATACTTGTTTTATGTATATGATAATTAACTGATTTTAGGAATTCCATGCTTAGAAAGTACAAGGATGCGAAGCCTCCGAGTACTTTCTGAATAGCATGGAAATCCATAAATCAGTTAATTTACCATATATATTTTACTATTTACCGTAGCGTACATTCTCTAGAGAAAGTACTAGTACATTCTCTAAAATTTTAAATTTTGTTATGTTTAATAAAGGTTTATAAATAACAGCATTTTCTATTGAAATAATCTATCCAGTTATACGATACAGAGTACAGTAGATAGTAAAATATATATAAAAGCGCTTTGTAATTATATACATTATATTGTAAACATTATTATACTGTAATAGGCATAAGGAAATGTTTATTTTAAATGTAATTTTATCTACATGTAACCAGCTAGATCTCGAAAGCTAGCCTCTGGTTCCCATTTTAGGTACAATCAAAAATTGTATTTGAAAAAAAGTAAGTATTATTATTATATTAACACGTAATATTTTGAGGCGTAATTTTGTTCAACCAATATAGTTCAGATCATGATTAACAGGACATGACGTGTATTTGTAGATCACCAGACACTTCGGAGACAAAGTTGACCCACCTTTACAGTTGAGAAGACAACTTTAAAAAATGTTAAGCAGTTATTTCAGGCGTATATTGGTCGAACAAAATTCCACAACTAGGAGCCTTTAATCGAAGCATTTGTAAGATCAAATTTCCTCGTAAGGTGTTACCATTATTGTATGTCTTTAGTAAAAAAAGTCATCTTATCTAGCAAGTTTGTATAACAAAGTTTGTACTTATCGTCGTATGTGTTTTATATTATATCTACAAGATTACATTTCTATTATTGGTATTTCATGTAAATTAAATAATGATATGACTGTATTATATATAATACATTTCAGATATATAAATATAATAATGTACGTATTTTAAAAGATATTCATATATACAATAAACTTATATTTACTAAAATATATTTAACTTGTTAGTCCCTTATACACGTATTGAAACAAATCAATAAATTATTCTACGTAAAAATTATAGTCAACATTTCTAGAAATAACCTATAGCTACTATATAAAGATCTCGTTTGTTATTTTCATTTATATTATTTTATTATAGTTATTAATAGAGCGGATTATGACCGTTTTAAAAAGTATAAACATAGCTTGACTACAAATTTAATTAAAATGTATAATCTAACTTTAATGTTACCATATTTCACATAATTGTTCGTTTTTTCACAAATTACAAATATGTTTTACAAATTAACCGTATGGTGTACCGAGCTCGAGATAAGAACTATAATTATTTTTTTGTAACATTATGAACTTCGTACGAAAACTTTGTGAAAGGGTATTTATGTATGAACTGTCGCATGAAAATGTTAGCTTTGATTGTACGAAAATCATATTTACGAATGTTTAGAGTAAATACCCCCGCAGAGGGTCCTAAAAGTGAATATTGTAATCTTGTCATTATTATTCTTTATAATTCGAGCTATAACTTTGTTTGTTTCACAGGATTATTTCATTATGTTTTTGTTTACTATATGTTTTCATTTTTTGAGAATGATTTAGGTTTAACGAAAATATTTCAAAAATATAAAACTATTAGAATGCATAGAACCTTTCTCACTTTTATATTTCTATTAAATTAATTAATATAGTTTTTAGTTGGTAAAAACTCCTATTTTACAGCCCTTTAAATTACTGAAAAAATAACCCATTTATCTAAAAATATATTCAAAAATACTACTGTACATAGTTAATATTTAATTTTTTTAAATACATGGTGCTCCAAATGTTCCTACGACATAGAAAAAAAATCAATTTTATAAAATTAATATATTAACAACATCTACGGCGTTTATAATTCATATGATATTCAAATTATGACATCCGATTCTTATTGGACATAGAGAAAACAGCTATCTAGAGTGTATATATGCATAGATTAGAATTTTTTAATTTATTAATTACAATTTGGCTTTAATTTACTTTCTACTGAAAAATGCTAGATAGCAGCAAGTATACTATTGAATATCGAATTTTAGCAGCCGCCTGGTATCACGATAACGATAATGGTATTGTATGGCAGCCGACAGGGATTAAAACGAAATTCACCCATTTGACAACATATATGTGCAAATATGTACATATATGTACACATATGTACACATATTTAACACATATGTGCATATATAAGTTGTCAAATGGGTGAATTTCGTTTTGATCCTTGTTATAGTTAATTTTCATTTGCAGAAAAAAAATATTATTAAAGTAGGTATGTATAATATTATTGACGTAGTCGGTCTTTTTCTATTATTTATACAATTTATTCTTTTGTATCAACAATGCTAACGGTTTTATATATTCCTACATTATTAAAAGTAACTGTTTCATATAAAAAGAAAATCATTCTACGCTTAGCGTTTTAATATATTATATTTATAAAAATATATCCTTGACGGCCAGCTGCTGCTATAGAAATATAAGCAGCGGCAATATTAAAAGAATAATGTCAAACAAACAATGCCTTTCATAGTAAATGTGAAGTAAGTTTAACATCCTTTTGAATTACGTATTTTGTATAAATTAAAAAAACTACAATTTTTATAATTGTTAAGATTTAAATTCAATTCACCATGCATCATGATTCATGTCACTGTAAAACGGAATTGATTTGTTAAATATTAAAAATTAAATGGGATAACATCTGATTTTGATTCTGAATATCTAAAACTGATGTCAAGTATACCTGTGATAAAACTAGATGCTATGAAATGTGTTTGTATCCTGTACTTTGTCTTAGTCATTAAAATGAGTATTTATTTCACTATATACAACTTTCTTAATCTTGTCTTAATATTATAATATATTATAATGACTCTAGTCATAGAGTCATAGAGTTAGACTTCACTTATATAGTATTCACTATAAGTATACACTATATAGTATAGATTTATGTCTTACTTATAATCATATATGTCTGACCCCCCCCCTGCTCTAATGCCCCTGATAATTATATATACTATGTCTATAGCATCTGCTTCTCCAGTTTTTGTAGAAATCAGTTTTTTTTTAAAAACATAGAATAAGAATCAGGTTTTATAAAATCAGTATTTAGATATATATCATTTTATAATATTAGATTTTATAAAATTATTTTTATAGTAAATATTATGTATGTGTTGTGTACCATTAGCGAATTTGTATGGTTTGCGAATGGGATGTACCAACAACGAACTATTTGAATGGTACAAAGGGTTCGTGAATGGGACAACAACAAATGTACCAACAACAAATTTTTCTTAATCCATTTTTAAAAATTTTATCAATATTATATATTAAAATATTAAAACATTTCACATATCAATAGCAATTTAATAATTTGACTTAAAATTACTATTGATATGGGCATTGTTTTTATATTTTAATATATAATATTAATATATATTTATTTAAATGAATTTAGAAAAGTAAATCGATGCAGCAAAATATTCAAATTATGTTAATTTATTTAAAATTTGTTGTTTGTACAATATTGGCTGTCCCAACAACAAAATTTAATAATTTGACTTAACATTGCTATTAATATGTTCATTGTTTTAATATTTCAATATATCATTTTGATAAACGTTTTCTGAAATGGATTTAAAAATATATATTGTTGCTACAAACTGCTAAAATTACATTAATATTAATTTATTTAAAATTTGTTGTTGGTACAAACGGTTCACAAACCGTACAAATTTGCTTACCATACACAACATATGCATGTCTAAATTTACATATATAAATAATACTTTCTAAGATTTTTTAGTACTCTTGCAGATGAGCATGTCTTCATTTTTTTAAATTATATTTGTATAAAATAAAAATTTTATAAAAATGTTTACTAACTCAAAAAAAGTACTGGGCTTTATTATTTATTAAAAATGTTAATGCAGTTAAAAAATATTTTTATTAATTTTATCCTATTAAAAATTAATTTTAATTATGTATAAAAATTAAAATAAATAAATTTATAATTTTATTTTAATTTATGAATTTATTCTAGTATAACAAAAATATATTATTTGTGGCAATAACTTATTGTTATATGCTTATATTAATAACATAAAATAAATAATTAAAAAAATTATTGCATAAACAATCATTATTATATTATGATGTATATAGATGATTTATATATTTATATATAATTTTTCATACAATTATTGGTCTTTATATAATCCATCAATAATTTAAATCCCATTATAAATAAGCTATGTGTGAAATAGAATTTTAATTAATAAAGCTTCTAAATTACATCCAATCCAATTAATTGTTATTTAATAGCTATGTGCAATATGGTTGTTTAATAAATAAAGCTTTTCAAATGACATCAAATTAACCATTATTTAATAGTTATGTGTTATCATATAGCATTTTATTTAATAAAAGTATCTTAATAAAAATAATTTAATAATGTTTTTTATTTAACTGCATTCATATTTTTAATAATTAATAAAGAGAAGATCTTTTTTGATTTAGTAAACATTTTTATAAAAATATTATTTCTAAAAAAAATTGACCAGGGTGCCCGCTTGTCTGGAATTTCTGGAATTTTTTTAAGGTTCTGGAATTTCTGGAATATCTGGAATTTTGACATTTTTCTGGAATTTTGTTAATAATAATATTATGTATTTATCTGT
>JAUZND010000312.1:0-14238 GCA_034780555.1 Coelogynopora nodosa | reverse complement strand
CTAACCATTGCATGTATAGTTTTGATTGAAATTCTAATAAAATAATTATATGCAATACTCAAAATCTATTAACAATATAATTCCATAACTTTACAAGTTTCAGAAAATTCAATTAATTTATTAATCAATTTACGAATTTTGGCGATTCAAAATATTGCTAACGTCAAATTTATGATAAGATCTGGATGAAATGTGAATATCACAGATTTCTTATAACAGGATCATGAAAATATATAAATTTTGCATGGGCAGCATGTGTTGAGCACTTGCTGCATAGTTCATTATCATGATTGTCCAAATTAACTTGTTTTAAAAAATTATTTGCTTTTCACAATGGATTAGGTATTGAACCCGATAGAGGAATTCGAAATTGTTGCAGCTTTCACATATCTACATGTATACTTACTGCCTAATGGACCTCATAGAACTTGACAAAGATGACAACGGTGATTAAAATGTTGATGAAAACGACATACCTAAAGAAGATATATACTAGAAAAATACAGTTCTGAATAAAGACGAAATAGCACTGACATTTGCTTGAAATTTATATATGTTTTGTTCTGCTTGATTGTTTCAATTTTGATCTGTTGAATTGTTTTCAATTTTTTTATATAGCCTCTCTATATGTTTATATTTTCATAAATATATTTAATTTAACATTATTGTAACATGTACTAGATATAAGAAGATCATGTATATTAATCAATAATTAAATATATAATGTGTTTTAAAAAAAAATTATTGATAAAAACATCTTTCATTTAGTTGATATCGACTTATAAATAATTAAAACTGATTTGTTTATAAATGTTTATGCATTTAAAAAGTCCTAACATGTTTTCACTGTACTATAACGTTATATAGATAGTGTACAATTGTTACAAAATACACTATTTGTGTATACAGGAAATATTAATCTATGTTGATGTTAATTCAAGAATTTAGCTTTCTAAATAGACATAGGTATATACACATGATTATAAAGAAATAATATTTTAAAATATTGGAATCATTATGGTAAATATATAGCATTTTGTGATGTTGTGTAATAATGAAAATTAGCGCGGACCCTTAAAAATTCATGCTATTTTATAATAATGGAAGGCCACTCAATATAGTTAAATAGTTTTTTTTATACAACCTATGAGGTAATTTGATATTTAATTAAAAATTAAGTGAAGGCTTAACTTAAATTTTAATCTATATGTATTTTTAGATTGGAACATATATTTCATTACTATAATTATTTGATTGGAAAAATATTTATTATCAACCTTTTATAACCTTATCTATAAACAAATACACATATATATATATATGTACAACAATGAGCAAAAAGTGATAAAACAAATTGTCATTAAATATAAACCAATTCAACATTATTGGAATTCATACAATTATCTTTACATTTAGAATTCTGAACAAACCAGAGCCATTTTTTACGGGAACAATGTGATGTATTATAAGATTATTACTTCAACAGGAGCAGGCAGTTCGTTTACTGGATAATATTGTGGTACCAGTTTACATTAAAACATTTCCAATCTAAAATCAGGATATTCTGCAGAATTCTATAATTTTACCTGAAAGTTGTAAGAGAATGAATGAAGAATCTACAGATAGAGAAAGTATTTGAAACGCTTTGTCAACATAACAATAATATTTTTGACATCAATCATTACCCTGCCTAATGATGGGATCGTTAACCTTTATTCTGGTCAAATTATTCACGACAATTTATGATTATTTAGATTATGAAATTAATGCGAAGCGTACGAAGAATTTGAAAGTCAGTGAACAATTATGTTCTACTTACCATAGCGGAAACGCATACAAATTATATTGTTTAAAAAAGCTGGAAAATCGAATCCTTATGTACCATTCATGGATATCATATTCTTGTATGCACGAGCTATCGGTATTATGGCGTCAAACAAGGAAACTGTCCCCATTGAAAATTTGTTTTGCCATAAATTAATAAATTATCCTCTTACAATTTTCAATGAGAATGGTGACATAGGGTCAACTATCAAATTAGTACTGAAAAACAAAATCCAATTGTTATCCAAAAAGTATCCACAACCCCGGTGTCGTCGTCGACTTCCAACCTGTACACAATTCCCTTACGTTTACATAATTATAAATCTCATAAAGGATGATGAATCACATTGAGGATTATGAGTCACATTGAGGATGATAAATCACATTGAGGATGATGAATCACATTGAGTCACTTTCAGTTTACATTGAGTCGCTTTGAGGATGATGAATCATATTGAGTCACTTTGAGGACGATGAGTCACATTTAGGATGATGAATCACATTGAGTCACTTTGAGGATGATGAATCATATTGAGAAGTATGAGTCACATTGAGGGTTATAAATCACATTAAGGATGATGAATCACATTGAGGATTATGAATCACATTGAGGATGATGAATCACATTAAGGATGATGAATCATATTGAGGATGGTAAATCACACTAAGGATGATAAATCACACTATGGATAATAAATCACATTGAGGATGATGATTCACATTGAGTATGAAAAGTCATATTGAAGATGCTGAATCAAATTGAGTCATACTGAGGATGATGAATCACACTGAGTCACATTGAGGATGAGGATGAGTCATATTGAGTATGATAAGTCACATTGAGGATGATAAATCCCTTTGAGGATGATAAATCACATTAAGAAATATTAAATCACATTAAGGATGATGCGTCACATTAAGGATGATGCGTCACATTAAGGATGATGCGTCACATTAAGGATGATGCGTCACACTGAGGATGATAAGTCATATTGAGGATGATGAATCACATTGAGTCACACTGAGGATGATGAATCAGATTGAGGATGATGAGTTTCATTGAGGATGACGAGTTTCATTGAGGATGATGACGAGTTTCATTGAGGATGATGAATCATATTAAAGATGATGAGTCACATTGAGTAGGATCAGTCACATTGGCGATGATGAGTCACATTGTAGATTATGAATTACATGTAGAGTAGTAAGTAATATTAAAATTGATGAGTCACATGTAAGGTCATGAATCACATAAAAAGTGATGAGTCACATATAACGTCATGAATCACATTAAAATTTAGGAGCCATAGTGAAGGGGATGAGTCACATATAAATACCCAGTCACATTATTTAAAAAAATATATTGATTTTCAATTTATTATATAAACATATTATTTTTCTAGACACATGTAATCAATTAAATACATATTTTATTAAATAAACAACGAAAAAAACGACGTTTGTAAAGTATCGATAGTAAATTAATTAACATTTGCCTGAGTTTAATTGATGATTAAATAAATATGTAAAGTAAATAGCTATATTTATGATTTCAAAATGATGTAAATTATATTTTTTATATATTTATAGAATATTTTTTTTTAGAAAATGGGTAAGACAATAAATAGCATGTAAGGTTTTTCTTGCGAGCAAATCACTAAATATAACTGGAATAAAAATATAAACCACCTCAACAGTAATGAGTTCAAATCAAAGGAAAAATATAAATCTTAAAAGCTATTATTCATATTGCTTGCATATTTAGATACATATTGTATTATATTTATTTCTCTATCTTTTAGCGCAAATATTGAACAGTATTAATGAAGGCTACGTATTTTATTCTATTTGTTTTTCTTGCATGTTTGAGGATCAATAAATATAGTTTAATTAATATAGTAGTCATAGAATACATTTTTCGAGAAGAGAGTATTACAGTATATCATATTCAGCTAAACATTTACAAAGGATTGACATATCATCAAAATGTCTATAGCCTTAGGTCGTAAATGTCTGGCTGAGTTAATGATTTTTCTCTTATTCTGTCCCATCATCGAATGCAGCTGTATTAATTGGTACAATTTAGGGATTTGCAGTATTTATCAATTGATAAGGACATACAATTTTTATTTGCGGGGACCAAAATAATTTGTAATATTGATGTGTTAGCACATAGCAAACGAAAATAAAATATAGTATAATGTAGATTTACATTATTTGTAGATTATATAAAAGTATGGCTATTATGATAAATTTTTATAGAATAAATTTGTAAATAAATGTTATTTATATAAAATATACTTAACTAAAAGTGATCTACTATTAACTTTTCCTAGTTGATAAAAGTTCATCTATTTATTCATATTTTGCTATCTAAAATCGAAATTAAGCCTGCTATTTACGTGAGATATTTTGTAAAGATGTATTTCAATGTACAAACATAAAAACGGTAATAATTAACCTTATATTTTTTTAGAAGTATTCCACCAAACCTATTACAAATTCATTTTAACTCGCTGGTTACACAAAAGAAATAAAATTATAATGATAACCTTCATTATCTCTAAATAATAGGAACTTGAATTGTTTACATGTAAAACATTATATGAAGAATTAAAAATATGTGAAATGTTAAATGAAACGATGTAAATTCTATATATGTATTAGATGCTCAGTTTGGACCTTATTATACATATACAATATGTGATTAAGGTAGTTTTTAAAGGAAAATTTAAAATACTATATATTTCCATTCTTAATATGAGAACTTATAAATTTATGGTTTAGAATGTTGCATACTTTAGATAATAATAGAGTATATTAATATAATATAAACTGACGATCATCACAGAATTTCCTTCTCTATTATTTGCACATTATTTTATATCCACATGCTAATAGCTGTATAAATATGAAACACAATTATTGGGGATTTTATTATATTTTCACTTTGATATTTTGTAACGCATGCTTTATAACTGATACTCATTTATATCTGATGTATATTTGCATATTTAAAAATAAATTAATTTTTTGTTGTTGTTGTATGTATAATTATCGATTTCATATCCTTTCTACGAAGAGCATGCTATGATGTATTATTACTTATGTAGAAATGTATAACTTATTATTTCAGGTTCTTGATAATGCCTATAGTATGTTTTTTTAAACATTTTGTTTTATGTTCACTTGCACGTATAATTCTAACAATAAATGACGTTTCTTGGAGACAAAATGCAGTGCTTTATCTAATGGTTGAGAGGACCAACTAAACCTACCATCTTTTGTCTTTTTCTCTGTACCTTAATTTCTTTTTGTTTCTTTACTGTCAAAGTTGTCAACTCATTCTTAATAATAATTCTTGTTTTTGATGCTGTATTTTCTTTCGGTCAATTTCTTACTGTTTGTAAAAACTGAAATTGTATACAATGCTATTTTGATATATTGTTCAATATGACATTAGAAGCATTAATTAATTGACGGTAAAATAGTTAAATCTATAATAACTAGTTATAATAGAACAAGTCATACATAAATTGTTGGTATTCTTACATTAAATTATTACCTAAAGTATACTTGTATTTTTAAATGACTAAAACAATCGTTTATTTAATAAGTTTTTTCTTTATTTATATTTATTATTGATTATTTATTTATATATATATCTTCATTAATAAAGGTTTATATTTATAATGTTTTTAATGTATTTATATTTTATATGTATTATATATTTATATATTTCTTCATTAATAAAAGTGAGTGTCTATTACATCAGCAGTCATTATCTTAAAATGAGCCTCCCTTATATAAAGATAAGCATCAGTTGCATATACACAAGCTTCCATTACACATCATTATTTAAGAAAGACAATATTCAATCTACAACAGTTTATTCATGGAACTTCTTAGTTTTTAAGATTATGTATAAGCTCATATGCTTGTGTCACCTATCAAACCAAAAATATAATTTAGCAATATTTGTCTAACATATGCTCACCAAGAACATAGTAAATATAATTATTTCACTAAATATAATTTTAAATAAAATACTTATATTATTATTTAATTTTTACTGTGTAAGTATAAGAATCTTAAATTATTATAAAAATACTAAATACTCTTATAATTGAAAGAATGGTATATATTACGTATTTTATACTATTTCTTTAACATGTATATTTAAATAACGTGTATACTCAGGTATTTGCAATGTTACAATTAGGCCTTATGCACATTTTGGCATAAAAACTATTTTTTTCTAGAAATGCATAACGTTTTTTGCATAAAATATATATATCAAGAAACGGTTTTATCTAATATAAAATTTTGATGTTAGATTTACATTTCAGTGGAATTGACCACAAAAGTTTAGGTTGATTGAAAAATTAAAAACGGACCTAATAGGTACACATTTTAGATTATTGCACTGTCTCACAAGCGTGACATCAGTAGACCATTGTACTGTCTCACAAGCGTGACATCAGTAGACCATTGTACTGTCTCACAAACGTGACATCAGCATACCATTATACTGTCTCACAAACGTGACATAAGTAGACCATTTTACTGTCTCACAAGCGTGATATCACTAGACGATTGTTTTGTCTCACAAGCGTGACATCAGCATACCATTGTACTGTCTTACAAGCGTGAATGTCAGTAGACCATTGTACTGTCTCACAAGCGTGAATGTCAGTAGACCATTTTACTGTCTCACAAGCGTGATATCACTAGACGATTGTACTGTGTCACAACGTGACATCAGCATACCATTGTACTGTTTCGCAAATATTACATAAGTAGACAATTGTACTGTTTCACAAGCGTGAAATCAGTAGACCATTGTACTGTCTCACAAGCGTGACATAAGTAGACCATTTTACTGTCTCACAAGCGTGATATCCCTAGACGATTGTACTGTTTCGTAAGTGTGACATAATTAGACGATTGTACTGTCTCACAAGCGTGACACCTGCACACCATTGTACTGTCTCACAAGCGTGACATCTGCACGCCATTGTACTGTCTCACAAGCAATGTTTCACGTAAAGTTGCTAGACTAATACACCATGCAAACTGTAATCTTTAGAGTTTTATCAATATTATTTTAGTAGATGGCACTATCATTCAATGACAAATGCTTAATGTTAACAATGATAACAATGCTATATCATTTTTTGGCTGAACTTGTCAAAGATTTATTTTAAAACTGCAATATGTGTTCATTTAGCTGTTTTTTTCTTTTTGCATTATTTACTTAACATAATTTCATATCTAATAAATATTACGAATTTTTCTTTCTCTAGAAATAGATCCCTGAATAAATGTTTAATATATTCAAATGGGCTTGAGTAACACCCCTATGACGAAGCTATCACATGATAAACATTATTTTACCTTTCATTATTAAAAAGCAAATGGAATATGATTTCATCTCGTAAGTAAGAAAAAATGCCAGCACACATACTATGCATACTATATAATGAAATTTCTAATATATCACTTTAATTAAAATATTAGGGTTAACATTTGTTTACCATTTTATGAAATTAAAAACCATGAATTAAAAAATGTTTAAAATATATATCCATGATATTTAATTATTTAATAATATATATTTTTTGTTTTGTTTTCTTTTCTTTTGTCCTTTAGGTTTAAATAAATTTTTAAGCATACATGACAATATATTTAAAAATACCACAACATTTAAAAAAAAAAGATCTGTGCAAATTATACAATATGTTCGTTATTATTAAATTATAGATTTGAAACAATTCTCTACTACTACGACATAACGTTATTTTGTAAGAGACCGAATTTGGTAACTATTGTTTTAGTATTTTAAGTTTCTGTAATAATAAAAAATATTTGTAAGACTAATGTAATATTTAATTATATTATTATTGAATAAAATCAAACAAAAGATTATCACTAGTATACAAAATGTACACTTAATGAGAAGTGTTGTAAATAATGTAGATAGTCATATATTTACAAACATTTTGTTTAATGTTAGTATATAGGCCTATACACATTTGTTTAAACCTCAGAAGGAAATTAAATTAACAAACTTTTTCTCTTTTTGATCGCGAATCGATAAACCGTGAAATAAAAAAAAGCAATTTATTTAAAATAATGATATTTTTGTTGGGTATTTACAACTATAATATCGACATACATAGATAGATACAATTACGTATAGTATTCCATTCTAAAACATAACAAATTGTAGTTAAAAACGTTTAATAAAAATGAACATAGGGCCTATTTGTATATTATATTATATTTAAATAATATTAAATTATACTTAAAAAGGATTAAATAATTACATTTTTAAGGATAATAATATGTTCTACATTCTTTATTGAAATAATGTTTAACTGGGCTAAATATATCAGAGATAATATAATCTTTAAATAATATTTTTGTTCTTAAATTACAAATATGTTTTCCTTATAATATTATACTCACTAATACTTCTGAGGAAACGCCCCATAATAAGAAAAATAGGAACATTTGATGTACAGTAACAAGCAACCAATACTATAGTCAATAAAAACTGATTATGTCTAAATTGGGTTGACATCAGTAGTTTTAGTCAGGGTAAAACTAATTTAACAAAATAGAGTTACGCTAGAATGATTTTTTTTTGATAATTCAAATTTAAAAAAAAAGTCTGAGGAAAATAAAAGAGAGGTAATGAGAAAGTTTTGAATATCTCAATTATACCATTGAAATTACCAAATTTTACATAAAAGAAGTATTAAAAAAATACTAAACGTTAACTTAGAAGCACTAAAAATTCACAATCGGTTAAAATACGAGTAGTTCGTGAAATTGACTGGTCTAGAATTGAAAAATTTCAGAAAAAAATATACAAATGTTGTTTATTTGAACGACTTATTTGTTATTACATGACGACAGTTGTCATATTGCCTTATGAATAAACAACATACACAGACTATAAAAGTTCATAAACAAGCAGTTGAATTGTGCACTTTACTTTGTCTATGTGTTGTTCACCCTATTTTGATCTAAATAATTGTAAGTACCATATTCTATTTTTCCATTATTTGTAATATTGGGATATCCACTACACGGCATAATGGAACATGGGGTGACAGTTAGTTTAGATATGATTAAAATATAATTTGCAAATATAAACCCAATTAAAACTTCATTAATTCCACTAAAGCTTTCTTGTTTTTGACAATAAATAATAAGGTACTAAAACATGGGAATAGTGATGGTGTGCGCACAAAAACCCTTGAACTGTCGATAAGTGTCCAAAGTCCCGACCCATTGTATATTATTTTTTCTCTTTTTTAAATATACATTTTATTTGTTATATGTATTCTTATTCATGATCTGTTCTATCTTCAGTTGTATTTCTCATTTTAGGATTTGGTACGATTTTCTTTAAATCAACACGTTTGACTTATCATATTATTACTCCAGGTCTGTTTTACATAAAGTACACGTTTGTTATTTTGTGATTTTGAACATATTTTAAATATTTATTTAGTTTTGATGATGACATATTCCTTTTCTATATTTTGACCTTTTTGGAGTTCGATCCTAAATGTTGTTTTTTCATTCTATCATCTTGCTTATTTTTCTTATTTGGTAGTTGCTTTAATAATTTATGCATTTTTTCTTACTTTTGATTTGTTTTGTGATGGTGTTGAGGAATGGATCGGAGTTGAATGTTATTTACTATAATGAATTGTATCCAAAAAAACGTATATTGACAGATCGCATGAAAAAAGTGGTATTCACAACTGTATATATTGCAATATTCAAAGAGCGTATTATTCATTCGGAAATAACATTTTCCAGAAAGAGCTTTTATTCGATGAATTCTATTTGATTATTAAAACATTCTATTTTATAGATATATACTGTAAACAAGTGACACTTGTTTCATAAATACATTACCCTAATGTATTTTACCAAATAAATTAAGGATAAATTAAGGTTTCAATATATTGATGGCGCATTAGTAATAATAAACAGTTTACTGAGTTTCATGGTTAAATGAATATTCTCTAATGTATATACACAAATTAAAATGTTACATGAAATTTATTTTAATTGTTGAAGCCGATCACTACTATATATGTATTAAAATACTATAAGTTAACTTTTTTTAAATAAAAACTTACATTTAGTGAAATATTCACGGGTATGAAAATCTATTCTAAAATGTTTTATTAAAGATTATATTATTACTATCTCTATTTTAAAATCGAAAACTATCTGCATCGTTTAATTAATCATAACATTTTATTGAATTAATTTTGAAAAAAAAAGATTTTGCTAAGTTTAATCCAGTAGCCGATATAAAAAGAATTTAATGTACATATTTATCTAAATACATAAATAATAATAAACGCTATGATATTTCATACGTATCATACGATAGAAGTCTAGGAGAGGCTGTCATTTCACTTTACAGAATCAATGAAAGTTATGAGGCGGTATAAAAATAGAAAACAAAGAAGCTCAATCAATATATGGCTGCGCATGGTATCGCTATGTACAAATATGTAAAGAACTATAAATTAGTATAGTATTAGTATATCTAATAAACCGGATAGGTGACAAAAAATGTCGTATTGTGCATTTTATGATAAAAGTAACAAACTTAGCACAGTGATAATGTCGACACCATGGAGATCGTTTTAAAGATAGCAGGAATTCGTGTCTGTCGGATGTCAACAATGATATTCATTTTCGACTAAAGACTACCACATGGGACTCATATGTGAGTTTTCTTCAATTAAATTAAAAGCATAAATGCAAATTATGACTAATGTAAAGTATTACCCTAACCATCCGACAATTATATGTCAAAGCCTTGTATTGGATTTTGAAACAGTTCAATTGATTTTATAAAACTTTCGTCATAATGTAATATATTTAAAGAAACGGTTGTCCGACCCAATGATTATCAATAGTTTATCAGTAATTATAAACTACTAATAGTCCTTACCCTACCATATTATAAACAAATTAGTTGTTTATAAAGATAGAACACGATCTATGGGTTATGTCTAATATTTTAACAATTCGTACCATTTTATAAACGAAGTTTCGTCTCCTATTTATGTATGTGAGTATATACATGTATATATATATATATGACATAATTGTATATGTCTGACATGTCATATATATGTATTACAAATTTATATATATATAAATGTATATAAATACAACTGCATACTATAATATATGCTATATACTATTGACTATACAATAATGTTTTATCAGAATAATTTGTATCACCGTTCCACTATAAATAACATGTTTTAATGAATATCGGAAAATATTCAAATAAGAATGCTTGAGAAAAGAGTTTGTTAAAGATGCCAGGTTGTAGTATGTCATTCACATATGTATCCATGTGAATAATATGGTTGAAAAGTCTTCATATTATTAGGTTCTACATATTTATATATGTACAATATATTATAAAATACATTGTTGATTATCAAAACCGGTTGCTAATCATTCTCGTTCATATCTGACGTTTGACACAGTATTGTACATAGCAGATTTTCTTTTGACATATACATCACCTCTGGAGCCTTCGACACAGACACCTTTGGTAATGACCTAACATGCACTATCAGTAAATGGCACATTTATTCATATCATTTCCTAATAATAATTTTTGTTCTTTTAAGTCTATACTAAGAATCCTCGCACTAGGCAGATTTGGTTTTGTTTGAAGTGCATGTCCCCAAATGTAACCTTGTTTATATCCATCTTAGAGTAGATGTTGATAAAGGACATGTTTAATTGGATATATGTTTTCTATCTACCTGCTTGTTTGTGTAAACAAAGTTTATCTGGTCTTGTTAACATTGACATCTGGGATTCCGAGTCATATATCATCACAATGAATCACTATGGAGTCTGTGAAAGAGTACACACTGTTTTAGTTATATTAAGGAACCCAATCAAAAATAACAAAGCTACATGTTTTCCTCTTTTGATGAAAATGTAATTTTTCAAATTTTGTTTCATGGTTTCTGTGTTAAAAGAAAATATATAGAAAGACTATACATAGTCTATGTATACATAGATAAACACTATATCAAATTTTGATCGTAATAGTAATATGTACATTGGATGACATACTAATGTTGTGTAATTCTTTCACTGACGTCAACAGCAGCTAATATGACATTTGCTTACAACTTCTTGAGTGATTCATTGTGGTGATGTATGACTCCAAATCTCAGATGACAATATAAACAGGACTAGATACACTCTGGTCACACGAACGTGCACCCACCGCAACATGCTGTTTACAAACATCTATTCCAAATGGGGAATCAATACCTTTAAAATATCATTGTCACAAATATAATGTTTTCGTATTTTTAAAACTTTCGGTGCTTGAATACAATTATTTGATAAAATCCATACAAAAAAAGTGATTTTAAAATATTTTTCATATAATGTTTTATCTTTTAAACTATCTAAGGTAATTATTTGTTTGGTTCCATAATATACGTTATTCTTCTGATAAGTTTTTTTATATATGAGAAATATATATTTATATAACAAACTTGGTATATATCCCACGCATGGTATACAATATATAGCATATTGCACGTCATATCCTTTATTACATAAGAAATCCTTAAATAGTTAAAAAGTGAAAATTAAGGCATATATGAAGATCATGGACGTCAATGTAAAATATAAAGACATTAAAGTAGACATTAATAGTTGTAAATTAAACAAAATATAATAGTAGCCATAAAATAGATATTGACATAAAAACTCATAGACGTAAACCATGATATACTGTCCTGCTGTATTACTAATTTGTTTATAATATTTTAGGGTAACCATTTCTTTCATATAATACACACAATTGTAAGATGCAACTTTTATTAAATTAATTGAATTGTTAAAATTAACTTCCACTAAACTTCCAGAGTACAATTAATGTCTTTATATTCGATACATCGGTATGCTGGCTTGGATAACTTTATATGCCATATTTTTTATATTGGTAGGTATTAGGCTTACATGTGAAACTTTATGCTTAAATGAATAAAACCCATATTATAATGGTCGAATTTAGCGGCCATATTACAAAATGGGCACCAAAGTCGACAACTGGCAGATACGAAATGCCTCTAAACTTTGCGCCGAATTTATTGATTTTGACATAAAATGCACAATTATTTCACCTACCGGTTGAACAAATCTATTATATTAGCATAGTTCGTGAGCTCTGTACAGCTTGTAATAAAAAAACTAAAAGTTTATATATCACATTTATATATACTGACAATATAATAACATTAATGAGCTTTGGCTTTATTTATAGTAGGCGGAGGTGTTGAATTTTATAGGCGCATTGTCTTGATTACCTGTAAATGGAGGAAAGGTAATGATTAGAATAGGAGTGCGATTTATTCAAGAGAGTCATGAAAATGAATATCACTTATTAAAAATACTATAAATTTTTATTTTTAACAAATTATTTAAAAATACATGAATACAAATAAATATATATATTATTAAAAAATTACATTACGGTGGCAAATATTTAAGATTTTTACTGCTCAAATTTATAATACCAGTTATATATATAAATTAATAATTTTAACTATACTTTCTGAGAGTTTTAATTTTTACTTAATGCGCAATTGTTTGAGCATCATTATAATATTTAGTCATATATATTTTTAATCATCATAATTTTATTATGAATATATATTATAAAAATAGAAAGTGAGAAAAATAATGTAGTAACTTACGAGATATGTTACGTAATATTTAATATTTAAACCACTGGAAAGTAATTATTACTTTGCTGTAAGTTATTATACTTTGTAACACACATGAATAAAATACATATAAAATAATTATGAAGTATAAAACGACAAAATAAGTACAACATACGATGGTAACAAACAGAATAAATACAGAAAACGACAGCTCACGTAGTTTGAGAGTTACAAATGCAGCAAAACTAGTTAGAATAATTATGATGAAATATGAAACTGTATTTTATAAAAAATTATTTAACCTCTTTGAAATATTATTGAGTTTATAATTGGCCATAGATAGTCTAAATATATGTATGAGTTCATATATGATTAAACAATGTACATAATTAAAATTGCGAACAATTGTTTAATATGGCTAAAAATGTAAATAATATATTTACGTCAATTTTTAAAAAAATTATTCCACTGCTTGCACAGGTGTGCAGTGCAGTGTTGGAAAGGTAATATGAACTAGAAAGTGCAGCAGCACAAGACCGCGCGTCAGACCAGTATGACACTCTGAACAAACTCAGTTTAAGAGTTGCTAAACACTCGACAGACACAGCTGTCTGCCAGGGAGAGATAAGGTACACTGCTGGGATTCGAACCCGCT
>JAUZND010000311.1:0-14238 GCA_034780555.1 Coelogynopora nodosa | reverse complement strand
TTTCCGTTTGGTTTTATCGCCGGAGTTAAGCCAAAATTTAAGCTAAAACCAAATTTAAAACCAAACGTAAACTCACCAATTATCGGCAATATCTGCGAAACGTCATTTATGGATTAAATTTCCAATTACAAATGCCCACATCACAAATGCAAAAAAGCTAGCGTGGTCTGCAAAATAGAGATTCTCCTTTTACATTTCTTTCTCCCAATCCGTTGAAACAATTTTCTTATAAACAATTTTCGGTAACTGTCTCTTTTCTAGTAATACAAAAAAAAACCTTTAAAACATTACTAAAAATAGTACTTAGAGATTCTGACGCTGTCACATTTTCTATAACCTCCTCTGAGAAATAGGCCATGTCTACAAATTATTATGAAAGTGAGAAATAGTAAGTAGAGTTACAATAACGGAAATTATTCAAAACTGAGTACTACCCAACACTTTAATTGTTTATATGCATCCATTCATCAAAGTTTACAATAACAAAAGTATATGCCGAGTATAGAAGTTAAACTCATTTCGCCTACGTGTGTGTATGCCAAGAAATCTAACACGTTTTTATTGGTTGCCAAGATTTAATGTCATCATATTATTTCCAGCAATTGCTGATAAGAAAACGTAAATGATTATTCATACTCTTTTAAGCAATTGCTTTTGCTTATCAGCATTTGCTGATACCCTTTGCATTTGCTTATACCATTTTCTTATAAGCAATTGCATATTTTTATTCATACTGCCCAGAGACTGCTGCTTGTTTTCTAGGAAACATGTAAACAATCGTCAATAAATGCACTTATTAAAGAATATTGAAACCAACTTTTATTGATACGATGCGATAAGGCAAGAATTCTAACTTACCACGTAGAAATCCGGTTTTGCCATCAATGAAGACAAGTTTGTCGTACTGATCGGAGAAATAGAGTAGACGCTGCTTCAAATCACCAACTTGGAGCTGTTTGTCTTTTGATCCACCGCAGGTTTTCAGAACCTTGATAGTATCCAACAAAACAATAATCACGTTTTAACATATTATATTATTATAAGCATATGTTACGGAATAATGGAAATTTGTTTGCTATAATTGATGAGTGATATATCAGAGGTTGACTAAATATTTCAATTACCATTTAATCAGTGCAAAATAACACATAAATACAACTGGAAGCCCATACTCAATATCTAATTAAGAGAGTTGTCCAGTACACATATTAATAAATAATGTACATATTACAAAGAAATTACATAATGTCGATTGTGTAGCTACCACTAGTATACTAGGTACTTGTCCTGGCAAATAATTAATTGTTCCCTGTTTCAAAAGAGCAGATGATAATATAATTAACCCATCCTGAGTAACCTACAATACAAAGTATTTTAAATAATCACATCGATATTCACGAGATTAGACGATACACAGCAGCCTAGAGTGGTACTTGAATGATATTGGCACAGTGACTAACCGATTCTGATTACTTATACATAATTTCAATGTATATTTCACAATAGCTGACTGATTAGTACTAACTATTGCTTCATCTGCAAACACTGATTCATTCAGCAACGGATATGATTTTTGTATGAAACTATTTGTTAGAAATGTAGGGGGAAAACATGAAGGGTCCGAGATTGTTATAAACGCGGATTATGTTAATATAATGTATTTAATTACAAAATATTCGGGACCATTATATTTTGTTGTAATGAGCAAGTTCTTGTTGTTCTTATATTGTAAAGAACTCTAATAGCCTTTTCATCAAAGAAAAAAAGAATATTATTTTAACTTTTACATATATTATGAAATAATTTTTATGGTTCAGTATTGTATAGAATCGGACTAAATGATTAATATACTGCACAATACTACACAATAATTGGCTCTTTACAACAATATTAATATTATCTAGAGAGTTTACTGAAACAATATAAATCGCGAAACACAAATTAAGTAATGTATAGATCAAGCATAACAACTGCCTTACGTCTAACAGACACTGCCTTAATTGTCATACGAGACAACAACTACAATAAATATTACATACTAATGTGTATAATGTTTAAACCAAATAAATGCTTAAACAAATAAACCAAGACAGAATGGCCTTCTTCTTAATGAACTATTTACATTAAGCCATTTCTGAACTTACAGAAGACTAGAATTAAAATTAAAACCATTGAATTCCTATATGAAAAGGTCTAATGACTAATTTAACAACACATATCACTCAACAGATTTCAATATAACACACTCGGAAATTGTTAAACAAGTTAGTTATACGATAGATTTATAGTCAACGTTTAGGCTAAATTTATAGATTCATAATTGTTTAACTCAAAAATCATATCATTTTCACAAATAATTACCAAAATATTCTTTGCATAAAACACACATAGAAAAAGTATCGCATTATGTGAAAACAGTTTTTTTTGCCATTAATCGACCCGAAGAGATGGATACCTAATCTTATTATACATATTATATCTAGAAAATATACATAATCAGAAATTCATTGACAACTTTTGACAAAAAACTTAAATTGTAGGAGAGTAGAACTCACACGAAGCCACCTCTCAATTCGCGGCAGATACCGACGCCGGGCCAGCCGGATCTGCTCACATAGCGCTGCTATCACATCCCGACTGTCCTCCGTCTCAGTGATGCTGACTCGAGACCCCCCGCCACCGCCCTTCCCCAACTGGAGTTCCACCGAGTAACCATGGAGACTGGTCATCCCGTGGGCCCGGTGCTGATCGACCGACGTTGTTGACGCCGCTGGTCCCCCCTCCTCCTCGCCGGCGCCGTCACCATGACAACACGCGGGGGTGTCATCATCCTCGGTGGTGGCAAGATGGAACATCTCCGGCTCGGGGACGAGAAGAGTGAGGCAGGTGGAGAGGGACTCGGTACAGTCGGTCACCTCGGAGCTGGTGTCTGCGGTGGGGCGGAATAGACGTCTACATGACAACTCAAAATGTAGAGAAGAATTAGGTTATAATAAGTGACTTGAAGCAGAGTAAAATCGGTCAGGAATAGCAATTGGGCAACATTGGGAAAACTACAATATTTTTATAAATCATGAGACATACTCACACTTTCTCTTAAAGTAGATTAGGTTAACTGATGTTTTATTTATTCCTAACATATATATTTAAATTATGATCGATGCGGTATAACTATAAATTATGGTTTCTGCGGAAACTTCACTGACGGGATACTATGTATAATATTATATATTAAATTTACACTTTAAAAGTTTGACATGTAGGTTGTTTAACAATGTTTTATAGTATATATATGTTGACTAAACATGAGTAAACCGATGATTAAAATTATTTATTCTTTTGTTCACGAAAATAAATTATTCCCTAATATTTGTTGACTAGAAACTATTTTTAGTAAAGCACATTTTTTATATACAATATAAATACATGACACTGATAAAGTTTACGTTATGTTCTTCTATGATTTATGCTTTTGACAGTTTTGTTTTAAAGAAATATGGGGAAACGATAACAACCAACATATTCATGATGGCAAAATATTATAAATAACTGTCCATTGTTGAGAAAAATTATTTATATTTTGGTAAAATATACTCATGGAATAATAGCTCCCCCAAAGTGGTATAAATATAAGTAGTAATGTATAGGTATATTTAGCATATATATCGTATATAGGTAATATATAAAATAGTGATTAAATTGAAAAAAGGAATTGGAGTTGAAAAAGCGCTTTCGGTTTATTTATTGAGGCTTCCTTATTTTCTATATTCCATGTAAATATTTTACATAAATAATGTAGAATATTTATCTAAGTGAATGTAATAAAAATGGTTATGATTAATACTTTACGTATCAATTACCAATCATAAAAATTTTGATTTAATAATAAACCATTAAATGTAAAAACATATAAGTAATTAAAAATATTATCAATCAAAATCATAGATTCATATAATCAAATTTAGATAAAATTTATAATAAGAATTAAAAAGAGTCATAGAAATATTTCGTTAGTTCACGCAGCGGCGGTTTAATCCAGTTGGACACAATGTGTGGAGACGATTAATGTAATAGTCTTCCTTCATTAATCTCACCTCTAGTGTCCACTTGTTAATGCTCTCAACGATGGTAATATTTATGTCATCCACAGAATGGCCAGGAAGGTTAAAATGTTCTGCGGTTTCGATGTGTTTAGTGCCAGTCTTAATATCAGAGCGGTGACAATCGTTCAGCAACACTTCAACTAGTTTGTTCTATGTATAATAATTCACATTTTTACATGTTATAGCATACACTAGATTTGTTGTTGTGCAGTAGCCGCCATTGTAGCTTTCAATTTTCGTAAAAACACATTAACATGTAAAAATGTGAATATTATACATATAGAACAAACTAGTCGAAATGTTGCTGAACGATTGGCTGGACACCGCTCAGATATTAAGGCTGGCACTAAACACATCGAAACCGCAGAACATTTTAACCTTCCTGGCCATTCTGTGGATGATATAAATATTACCATCATGGAGAGCAATAACAAGTGGGCTATTACACTAATCGTCTCCACACATTGTGTCCAATTTGATTAAACCGCCGCTGCGAGAAACTAAATAAATATTTTTATAACTATTTTTAATTCTTATTATAAATTTTATCAATATTCGATTATATGAATCTATGATTTTGATTAATAATATTTTCAATTACTTATATGTTTCTAAATTTAATTGTTTATTATTAAATCATAATCATTTTTATTACATTTACTTAGATAATTATTCTACATTATTTATGTAAAATATTTACATGGAATATAGAAACTGAGCGAGGAAGGCTCAATAAATAAGCCCATAGCACTTTTTTAACTACAATTACATTTCACTTTTAACAATTTGATCACTATTTTACATATTATTTATTTAAAACAGAGTGGTGTTATTCGGTTATTATATATATATATATATATATATATATATATATATAGGTATATATATAGGTATATAATATGTTAATAAATAGATGTATTTATTTGCATATTTAGCATAAGTATATATATTTAAGATGTGTATATTTAGCATATAAGGTTTGCTAACAATATATTCTTGAGCTTAGAAGACAGCATGTTTTCCCTGAACAGCACAATAAAAAAGGAAAAATAAATTTAAACCTTTTTTTTACTTGTTTCTAATAAAATATTGTAGAACTTTAAAATAAATAAAACCTTCAAGTGACCAACTCACCGGTAATCTCCTTCAGCAAACACTCTAGTCTCACCCGCTGACGCTGGACTTCAATTGCCATGATCGCCTCTTCTCGCTGGCGAGTGAGCCTAATCTCCTCCTCCACAAGCTCGAACTGGCGATTCTTGCGGAGGTAGTTGACCCCCGGACCCAACTTGGCATAGTCGCCGGCGAATCGTTCGTTCCAAGTGAGAATGCGAGTCAGTGCGAACTTCTCCAATCGACTCGCGACGAGTTCTGGCGGCGGAAGAGGACTGTCGCGGTCGATGCTGGTCACCAACTGGAGTATATTCTGTCGTAATCCATTTCGAAAGTTGTTGATTGAAATAAAACATAATTCACCACAGAGAATGAGATTGTCAACATAGACATTGGGCACGCATGTATATAATATTTTATTGTCCATAATCCTTAAAATACCTTAACTGAATAAAGCACATCGAAATCTCCAGCGTGTATGGTATAAGTTTAGGTAAAAAGTGATAATAGATAAAAAAGATATCTTTTTTAATCAAATTGAAGACCTTAAAAAATAAAGGAAGAACAATAAAAAATATGGCTGTAGAAGAGAAAATCCAAATTTGATTTCCCACTGTTAACATATCCTAATCATGAACTATTATTGTACTTAATTTCAAAAAATCTTAAACGTTATTTAATGTTCTCTAGGTTAAACAGCATATATTGACAATTTAATATTCAGTTTATAAAAATAGTAAGACATGATATAATTCGTTATTAAGAATTATATATAAAACTTTAACGGATATGACAATTGGATAATTTACATTATATAATGTTGGTAAATATAATGTAAATATAGGCATTATTAATAATTATTATAATTATAAATATATTATATATTATAAATTATATTATAATTATTATAATAAAGATAGAGGTAATGTTGGTCATATGGACTTATTAATATATTTATCATATAATTAAGGAAAGCGAAACTGAACAAGTAATGGGTGTGTTCCTTTATGAAAACTGATTAAATGTAGCTTAGCAATTTATTCTGTAAAATAACAAACCTTAAAATCCTGGAGAACAATTTCTCTGAAGTGGTGTGATCGCATAAATAGCTCATCAAGAATTTGAAATGCGGAAAGTCGAATTTCAGCATGATTTTTCTTCAGTTGTATACTTAGAAGATGGTGAGCTTGGTCAATGTAGCCATCCAATTTCCTATGAAAATGTTTAATAGTCAATCTTAATATGTGAGAATTATTAAAATATGTTTCTAGTTACTAAGTATCTATTTTCTAAATTATATTTCAAATTGTAATAAAATTTTCAGTTAATTATAGATTAGAAAACGTTGTAATAAATTAATCATAGACATAGTTGTTTTAATTGATTTTAATTAAATCTAAAAATACCTATATCATTTATTGTATTCATTTATTTACTTATGTATTTTCTATGATATGTTGTTCATTTAGAACAAACTACACTATTGTAAAAGAAAAACAAATGTTCAGTACTGATGATGGGTAGGTCTACTGCCCATTATGTAACTTAAAACCATAATTAAAATTTGATAATTTAATTAAACAATATAATTACATTAGAAAAGAAAAACTTACCTGCAAATAATTTTGACTTCTTTCATAAGATTTTTATCAAGAGCTACTTTACCAGATGTTGTCAATTGTTCAATCAAACTATTTAGTTTCAAGCGAGTGTCACCATCAATAACTTCCATTGCAAATAACAAACTAAAAAGTAAATGCAAATAAAAATATAAAATAAATAATTTACACAAAATATTATTGCTATAATAAATATTACATAAATTATACAATTTTTTCTTTTCTTTTTAGAATTCCTTTAGTGAAAAATAAAGTAAAAATAAATGAATACTATATATGCACAATCTAGCCCCTATATGATAACTGAAAAATATTTAATAAAAAGTTATGGGTAAATATTAATTTCAGGATATTGATATTTGACTTATGATATATGTTGAAATAATTTTAGGAAATCATTAATTTCAAGCAGAACTATAAAGTAAAGATGAAAACAAATAAAATATTTAAAAGGTAAAAATTGAAATTACATATATCTAGAGACAATAAAGTACAAAATGATGTTTAATAAATATGCATTATAAAAAAAATATCAGTAACATAATTTATATATTCTTTTTGTTGAAAAAACATTAAATAAAAAAGTGAGTGAATATCTTTCATAACAACTTGTAACAGAATATCTGTAAATACACAGTAGAAGAATTAATGACATACATAAAAATGTAACTAATAGAAACCATTAACATATATTTAGCTTACAAAAAAGATGTTTTATAATAGCATTTATCCAATTTTTATACAACTGCTAATGCTTTTGTAGCTTGTAGTTTTATAAATATTATGAAATACTCATAATAAATGTTAAACAGTGAATAGTGAAATTATATAATAAATTTAGCTTATGTGAATATAGGTCAAATATTAAACATTAAGTGATCTAAAATATATATTTTATCAATTAGAATATATATATGCATTCTGGAAGAATCAAAATTGTACTTTCAAAGGGAAATTAAGTAATAGTGAATGATAAAATTATATTCCATACCTTAACACCACCATATAACAAATCAAAAATAATAAAATAAAAATTAACCAAAAAATATCAAATAGACTACTAAATAAAACACTTTATTTAAAATAATAAAATCGAGATATTTTAAAGGAAAAAACAACATTCAGGACTAAACTCTAGAAATGTCAAACAAAAGGAATATGCTACTATCTAACCAAAAATATTAATTAAAAATTAGTTGCAATCTAAACATAGATTGTTCTCTAAATCAAAAAAGTTAATAAAAAAGAAGAACACGTGTAAAAAATGAAAATTTATTATAAAAAAGGAGGATATGTCTATACAATAGTGTAGGACTTTGGAGACTCATTGGCAGTTTCCCAGTTTGTGTGCACGCCATCACTATTCCTATAGTTTAGCACATAATTAACTAAGTTGTAGTAAATCATATAAGCTGTAATTAAATTGAAAAAGCTTGCATTGGGTTCCATTTGAAAATTATATTGTCATCACATTTAACTGAACTAGCATCAGATTTTACATATATACAATATAGTATCAATTATTGGTGGATGTCCCTATATGACAAATAATAACAAAAATGAAAAAATTACAATGTTTTCAATGAAAATTGGGTGAACAACATGGAGACTGTACCCATTTACTGTCTTTACCATATTGAGTGGTAACAAATTGATCGAGTTAAGTGCACAATATAACAGGATGATGGTAAACTGTCATAATATTTATATGTTTATTACTAATTTAGTATAAACTTCTATTGATTAAAGCACCACTTAATTATTTTTAAAGTTATACATATCATTATTAATTCCAGAAAAATAACATATTTAAATTTTCTCCTTCAATATTTTTTTTCTTCTACCTACAATATATCTACCAACTATTTTCCAATTTTAAAATTATCAACTATTTAAATGACTCATGTATGTAGCATATTATTAATTTTATAGTCTTATATTGCCACAGAAATAATAAAAAATAATTATTGTTTGAATAATTTATTTTCTTTAAATCATCATCATCATGTATCAATATATGTCAATGAATAAATCGGAGGATATAGCAACTAAAAACACAACATATATACCGTAGGCATAGGAGCAACTTTTAGCCTGGAGTGGGGACTCATATTAGTACTTTTATTACTTAATAATTTTACAGCAAGAAAAAAATAACCACACATTTAAAAATGTTGTGTGTGTATTATTATTTATATAGTGTAAATTGCATTTTGCACAATAGTATACAAATATATAGAACATATTAAGTCGATGAAATGACTGTTACACAAACTAATGACTTTTAAATATTGTTATTCATTAAAACCTACTTGTTCTGAGTGTGAAAACTAAGATACTCGAGCCCCTTATCTGGGGGTCGAGTTCCTCTCACATACCCTGGCTCCTATGTCTGTGTATACACAACATATGTACAAAAAGAGTTATATGACATATATGAGAGATCTCCAATAATTTCTGTTTAGTGTGTCAATTTTGATTTCTGTGAGATCCATTCCATCCATGTTCTCTTTCAACATCTAGTGGTAGGTAGTGTGATTTCTTTGGCCATGTCTGAGAGGACCATCGACCTGTCAAATTGTGATTGTACTGACTAGTTGGGAGCTTCAGATGCAGACTTGGCCAACAAAGCAAATTTCTCTTTTGCAAATTGTGGTGGAGATTTAATTTAGCCCAGTATATAAATTAGTATTTAGTAGATGTTCTGAGTAGTGAATATTTTTGGCTTTTTGAAGAAGTCTGGTATAGCAACAATACATTTTATGGGTTAATTACATTATATGGTCATAGCCCAGGCTTCACAGTCACAGAGTAGCATGTTTTCAATGATTGCCTTGTAAACCTGTAGTTTTGTATTTGTAAAGCATGCCAATTTCCAAATTCTGATCCTTTTGTTGGCAGCATCGAAGAATAGAGCTATGCATACTTTAATGTCTTTTTGACTATGTACCCAGCTGTCTAAATATTTGAAGTCATCAAGCTTATTGATATCACCTTTTTACTTTTAAATAGGGACGGGTGTTGTTGTCAGTTCAGTTATCAATGATCTTTTTGTGGTTTATTCTTATACTGATCAAGAGGGAATATTTCTCTACAGCTAGTAGGAGTATTTGCATATCATGCACATTGTTACTGAGGAGAGCAAAATCATCTGTGAAGTCTAAATCAAGGATGTACTGTGCAGGGTTTCTGCTTGACTGATCTTCTTCATTTTAAAACATGTTGCATTTCCTACTTATGTTTTGGACATGTACATGATGTAATCAACAACAATTACAAAAATAATGACATAGTCAGGGATGGGAATAGCTTCTTAAAAAATCGGCTGAAGTCAAAATTTGGGGGGCCCATATTCTCATAGGGGCCCAATATCAGAATAAAAAGTCTAATTTCTTGTAATAAAATGTTGGGAGTGCGGATTTTTCGCTTAATGCCCGGAATTACCACATTAATATCATGCAAATCAGTTTCATTATTAAAACCTAAATAAATGTTTTTGTATTTAAAATGTTAAATAGTTTTGAAGGAGTTACTAAATATAACTGTTTCTATACTCTACATTAAGGAAACTCATGTCTTTGAATTCAAAACTGCAGATCACAGAAACAAGACTATCTTTTAAAAGAAACATGGAGATGAAATTAAACCATAATCTGACATCCAGCAGGTTGACACCCTCCCTCCTCCAAGTTTTATTGCAGATCTGAACAATTACAAAAATAATAAAATTGGGCACCAAATCAGCTGAAATCCACGGATCCGCTGAAGATTCCCATCCAAGTCTTATGGACCAATTAAATCAAAAGTCAACTGATGTTCATTTAGTTTGGGAATCACAATTCACTGGAAATGTTATAAAAACAAAAATAGACAAAAAAATTGAGTTACCATACAAATTTGTCCAAATTGATTATCAAGTTTTCAAATATTATATTCAATTATTATAAAAGTGGGGGGCAAGCCCGTAATTGCCATTTGCTGCCTCATCTCTGCACTTGCAGAGCCTAATCACAGCAAGCCAAGAGTGATTTACAACTAATACATATAAAGATAGAGGGACAGATAATATTATATTTTAGATCACACATTTTTGATAATAATTGTCGATAAATAAAATATATACGATTATAATTTAAAATTAATAAAAATTATGAATATTTGTATACCTTTGTTTTCAATTCATCTTTATTCCAATCTGATTTAATGGAAGAGATTATATTCCGAATATCATAAATCATATTCTTACTGCAACTAAGAGTAACATCTATGTGTTTTAAATCAATTTTTTCTGTCATGTTTGTTTATAAGGTAAATTGTAGTAATTGTCAGCTGCATACACCCTTCGCTCAGAAGAATATAATGTTTAATAAAAGGGATTAAAATGATTTCAATATGTGATCGGAAAAAAATTTATTTTACAAAAATTTTACATTATAACTATTATTTAATATAAAAATATATATATTTCTAGTTTAGGTAAACGTTAATCTTCTATTAAAAAAATTTCATTCAATATTTTACAAATATTTGCTAATTACTGTCCCTTACATTAATACTGTCATTTTTATTTCTAATTCCACATTAAATTTTTTTGTTTTAGTTTTGAAAATGTTAAACAAAATGGAAAACGTGATACAAATACTTAAATTTATTTATAATATATTCATGTTCTGTATAACGTAGAATATTAATTAATTTTTATTCTCTTTTTATTAGTGCAACAATTGATAAATTTAATTTTCGTTTTTTTAGCAAATATTTTGTGCTATACAAAACATGATTGGATATTTATTAGAATGCTATACAATCAGAATTTACAAACAAACGATGGTTGACTTTATACAGTTAGTTTTTTCCACAAGGTATTTATGTGAGTATTAGTATTAATGGATAAATAAAGTTATTTTAGTGCTGTATAAAAGGAAACGTTCGATTATTTCAGGGTTGTAATTAAAAAAAGTGGGGTAATTTTTAGGAACATATTAATATTAGGGGCATTTTTGTATTTATTTAAGGGTATTCAATGGGGTTATTTTAGGTTCCCATCGGATTTTAAGGTAATTATAGGAGGATTTAAGGTGCAATAAGGCGATATTTTAGGGTGGTTAATTTAGGGGTAGGTACGGGGATGTGTCTTAAACACATTGACAATACCTTCAAATCCTGCAAGCGCCTATATATATATGCACCCTAACATTCACTCTGAAGGTCTTAGTATTAACCACAGATCTATAAAAGCCTATAGTATTAACTCTAAATTAGAGCTAATTTCAATTTATTAAATTCAATTCAATTTTATTCAAAGTGTTATTTTCAATTTTAACAGTCTTAAAACCGGGTTTATCTGAACTAGGTGTTTGTTTCAAGTTTTTATGATGTGCATGTCAGTTTGTTAAAACAAAGTTTTATAAATTTCGCTTTTATTACATGTGAAAAATCTGTAATTGATTTTGAAAATTATTAATAGTTTTCAGCTCTCTATAGTAAGTTAAAGGTTACATGTTATATAAATTGTTGTAGTTTACTTGCGTACAATAAATTCAAAAAAATTTAAAATATCATTTTTTGACCAAAATTATTTCTCGCTTTTGTAACTTTTTCCCTATAACAAAATTAAATCATGGCGCGAATTTGTAGGTCAATTATCTCTCAAAGAAGACCCCAAAAAGGTATGAAATGTCATCCATAGCCTGGACAATAAGGGGAATCAACCACAAAATGGCCAGAGCATACACAACGAGAACGGCAAATTAATAGCTACAACAAATACCGAAAAAGCTAATATAATGGTCAAACATTACGCTAAAGTAAGTAGATCAAAACACAACAAAGAAAAACAAAAGATATTTACAATAGACAACATTAGGACGAATGTTTCACAAAAAGCATCACGTCATCCGATCCGTGTAAATTGAGGAGTGTATTTATTTTTCTTGTCTCTCGTTTCCAGTACGTTGACAAGGTCAGATAGGGTGTGTTGAATGGCCTCAAGCAAAACATTATTTCGTTGCATTTCATTTAACATATTATTTAATATGTCTGTTTGCACTTCTCACAGTTTGCGGATGTCCCCTCGTTTTGGCACGTTCGTAAAAGACGTATTCTCGGGGCGTTTGAAAACAACTCCGGTCTCATCTCGAACGATCGCTGGAGCTATTACGTTGCCTCTGGAATTAACTTTTGATTCAATTTCTGAACCTGTTTCAAACATGTCTGAACTGCCATTTACCGAAAGTTTGGCCCGCTGGTCTTCTTCCTCCGATGCGCCCTCTCCAGCACCTGTTGCCGAGGCTTCTTTTAACTTCTTTCGATACTCCTTCATGAGATTTTCGTACCGAGTCCAGATCTGCTCACCTGTGCGCGCTATAAAAACAAATGAAAAAGGGAGACATTTTACACAAATTGCACGCATATAGACAAAGTAAATGATTGAAATTGTTTACCATTTTGAAGAATATCCAGAAATATGTCCGACTTAAAATAAACAATTTTTTTGTCTTTGTTGCCCTTTGCCTTCTTTAAACCTTCGATATTCTCATACAACAGTAATTCACTATCCTCCTCATTCCATCGTTTCCCCTTCATTTCCATCTTGAGAGTATAATATAAATATCTGAACTATAATGATGTCGATTTCATGTGCTTTATATAGCAAGGAAAAGTAAATCGCTATTGGTTGAATTTTCAAATAAAAATATGTTTCCATGCAGAATAGTTATGCAGGTAGCCCAACTTATAACAAACTGACCTTGGTTATTAGTTTTGAATCGGGATTCTTTTTGGCCGTCAACGTATCCTAACCTAAAAAGAAAAGCTTATATATACTTATATTGTTGTATCTGCCTAAAAGCTATAAAATCGTGTCAGTGCCAAATAAATACTGAGACTATCTATATTATAAGCTATAGCGTCTGATAAATTATAAAAACAAATTGAAATATGTTTCAATGGAACAGATCGACCGATGTAGTATATTTTAAGCGTTATTTTAGCAATGAAATTATGTTTATATTAATTTTCATTGATAACTTATTCATTTATCCATTATATATGTAAAAAAAGGATTCAGAACAATATATTCGAATATTAATCTGATTCTATATAATTACTTTATTTAAACGTAAAAATTCTAATAAATATAAATTTAAATAGAAATGATATGAAATGTTCTGTCAAATTGAAATTTAAAACTGCCAAAATTATGCTACTTTTATGACAAATTCGAATCTGTTAAAATAATGAAATAAAAAAACATTTTATGCGTAACTCGAAATATGTAATTTACATAGAAACAATTACACTAAATGTTTAAGCGCGTTCAAACGCGGAATAACAGAAGACGACAAACTCGATGTTCTGCTTGTGTTGTGCGGATCCAGAGCTTTTCCGATCATCGAAGATAG